>CM047809.1:63126991-63368804 GCA_026214975.1 Gentiana macrophylla
CCTCAAACTCTTGCTCTGGTTTGGAGCTATCAAAATAGAGGCCTCAGTCAAAAGCCTCTTAATCCCCTCGGCTTAGCACCACATCGTCATCAAAGTCACATTTACTCCATTCTAATCAGATCTAAGAGGTAAGGTGTAGCCTTTTGGGCAAACTTAGGGATAAATCTCACGACAAACCGCATGTCCCAAGAAAGATATGCGTTTTCAAACTAGTAGGCATAGAGCAACCTAGAAATAGCATCTACCTTAGCCCTATCAGCCTCATCCCTCCATTTGAGACCTTATGACCTAGGACAATTCCCTCGGTCACACCATAAAATGACACTTCTCCCGGTTCAAATCAAATCGGTCTCCTACTTTCGGCGAGCTACCCCTATCTATATTAGTCAAGCATGCATCAAAACTATCCCCAAAAGCTGTAAAATCATCCATAAACACACTTATACACTTATCAATCAAATCAACAAAAATTGCAAGCATGCATCTACGAAATGTCGGCGGGTCGTTACACACACCCGAAGGCATTCTTGAGAAATGCAAGCCATAAGGCAAATAAGCGTGGTCTTTTTCTTGGTCATTGACATCAATGTGAATCGATAATAACCACTAAAACCATCAAAGAAAACAATAAAATGCATGACCGGCAAGCTTATCTAACTCTTGATCAACAAGCGGGGAGTGGAAATGATCCTTCTGATCTTTTCATTCAACATCACGAAAATCAATGCGAGACTCGATGACCGATGAGGCGTCAGAGAAAAGACTCAACTTACTCATTTATTTAGAACCGTAATGCATGCCTGCTTGAGGTACCACATGTGTGGACTCACCCTCACTTATCGAGATGGGGTAGATGATGCCCAGCGTCGGCATCTTCACCACTTTCATTCTTACCACTTCCAATAAATGCGGGTTCGATCTCGCTGCGGTTGGCGCCTCGGTCTCACCCCATCCTCGAGGATGATTTTGTGCTTACATATGTCGGCACTAATCCCGCCGATATCCACCATTTTCCATCAAAAGCTGCGTTTCGCTTCTTCAAGACTTGAACTAGCTTTACTTCACCAAGAATTGTTAGTGAAGCGAGATATAATAAGCGGAGTAAATCACTACCTTCAAGAAAAACATATTTGAGGTGTTGAGGAAGCGGTTTCAACTCCAAATCCGTCGGTGGTTCCTCGATGGATGGCTTTGGCATATCCTCTGGCGAACCGAGATCGGTTTCTTAGTCGGCTAACTTGTGAACTCTCGCCTCGAGATGCATGGCATAAACTCACGTCACCCGGATGTCGTCAGATCACCTTGCATGATTTCATCAAACATTTCTCAATGGTTCCTTGTGCCCCTGCAAATTCACATTCTCAAAAACACACGGGTGGATGACATCTATCGAAAAACAATCGTTCATCTCATTCTCGGGATGTTTCATGGTTTTGTACATTAATCTTGACATTATCTTGACCAACTCTTAAAATTATATCCCCCTCTTAACGTCTATCAAGGTCTCCCAGGTATTTAGGAAAGGCCGGCCCCTAACAAAGAGGTGTCTTAGAATCGATGTCCATATCAAGAACCCACGAAATCAACCGGAAACACAAATTTATCAACAGACCAACACATCCTCGGCTACCCCTAGCGGTGTCTAAGCGACCTATCCGCCATTTGCAAAGTCATGCCCGTTGGTTCTAATCTCCACTGAGGCCAACTTATCATAAAGCGACTTTGGCATCAAACTAACGATGCCCCAAATCATAAAGCACATTTTTAAAAGCAGTCTCTCTTATGGTTATCGGATAAGTAAGCCCCCTTATCTTGTATTTTGGGAGGGATTTTATTCTCAAAAATGGCGGAACATTCATAACTCAAGCTGGACCATTTGTTGCATTTTCTCTTTACTTGAAAGCATATTCTTTAAAAACTTGAAATATGATAGGTCTTAAGGGTGACTTTATCGATTTATAACGTTATATTCTATGATATTTTCCCCGTACTTGTATAAAATTGCATAAAAGCGAGTGTTTAATGGAAATATTGAGTAAATGAGGTTTTAAATAAGTTATTACATAAAATTGGTTGATTTTGGTGTTTTATATGATTTTATGATTGTTTGGACATTATTACATTTTGCGATGTTTTATGTGTTATAGATACATGTTTGAGGCTCAAGAGATGATCAAAAGTTGATTAAGTTGAATTAATTGATGATAAAGAGATAATGAAGGAATGACTTAGAAGAAAAGATAAGAGATCAAAGAAATCAAGATTCAATAAATGCAGGTGGCGTCGAGAATCTCAAATCCGGTGGGCCGGGCGTCGATAAGTGAGCAGCGTCGAGGGATGGGAAGTTGATTCGAGGATGTTTGGGCCAGCTGAGTGGGCGGCGGATGGGCGGCGTCTGAGTCGCGACTTCGGCTCGGTTAAAGTTCTATTGAAGAAGTGGGCGAGCGTTCACCCTATCCAGGCAGGCGTCCGTCGGCCGACTTTCTTGAACCGACTTGAAATCTATATATAGCAATTTTGTTTCTCACACAAGCGATACCATAAACTCATTATTCAAAACCACAAACCTGAAGGCGGCTTTAAGCTGCGTTTTCTCCTTTTATTCCGAGTTTTATGCACTTTAGATCTAGATTAAACTAGTTACTTTCTATGAACTATTCCTACACATTCGGATTCTTGAGGATGTTTAGAGGCTAAAGCTTCACCAAGCGAGAAATTGTGAAGCCGTCCAGCGATTGTTGATTTACGTTTTCTTGATTTGTCTTGTGAGTTTTTATTTAAAGGTTGTTTCTTATTCATGTTTAATACGTTTAATTGCTTTTATATCGGAAGATCTGCATGTGTGATTGTTTATTGTTGATGGAAATCTTAATAAACCTAGATCATCATGAATAAGAATAGTAATTGAATCTATCATAGCGGAAGTTAATAGGTTTAATTGCTTAGATTATAACCGTAAAGTTTACACCTTTGGTTTGGAAGCGCGTTAATCTTGCATTGGAAGATAATAGATTAATAGATGAACTTTCTAAGGAATTAGGGTTCATGGTTAGATAAGGTGAATCACAACACAGATAAAAACCACAATATAATCGAGGTAGGAAGTCAATGCTTGTTGGATAGGTGGATCAATCCTCGTTTATGCATTAAAAATTTGATTTAAATCCTTGAAACTTGAATTTGCTTAGTAGTTTAGCTTTACTTGCATCTTAGTTTAGTTAGTTTAAATTGGTTAAGTAGCCCGTTTCCTTCCTAGCTTTGGATTATATCCTCTGTCTAGTTTTATTTTACTGTTTTGTTTGGCGTTTAGAGTAGTTTAGTGACATAGTTAGTTGAAAACAAAAGCTAGGAGTCACATTAAATCTAGTTCCCGTAAGATCGGCCCGGCATCAACCTCTTTACTCTGATCCTTATACTTGAGTTAACGGATTATTACTTGTTTGTTTTGTGTTAATAAAAATCCGTGACAAGTTTTTGGCGCCGTTGCGGGTGACGAGACGGTTAATCTAGTTTTTTTCTCTTTTCCGTTTTTGTTTGTTTTTGTTTATGTTTTTATTTCTTTTTAGATTCCTGTTTTTAGTTGTTAAGCGGTTAAGTAATTAGTTAATTAAGGTTTTAGTTTAGGGTTTGAGGCTCTCTTGAGATTAGTTCTCCCGTCTTTGCTCTCTCTCTGTTTCTATTCTTTGATTTCCCTTTCTTTTTACGATATTTCCTGCGATTTTACATACATTTCTAATTTTCCATTACCAAGCGGGCGTCTGAATAACGGGCGCCCGTCCGGCTGAAAATTATCAATTCTATCTGTTTTATTCACTTGAAACGGCGTCATACGATTTGAGCAGCCCGTTCAAGTATTCCGTTTGTCAGACGGCGTTTGAACAAGCGAGCGCCGTCGGACCAAATTCCATCCAGGACGCCCGTCAAACTCTTGGGCGTCAAGTCCATGGTGATTTCCTCAATACTTTTGTTTCCCATTACGGCGGGGCGGCGGTCTCTTGAGAATTTGAAGCGAGAGAATAGAGAGGAGGAAGCGGATGCTTACTTTTGAAGATTTATTGCAAATGATAAATTAAGAACAAGAGAAAGTGGGTTGTATGAAGAGAAGCACACTAAATGGATCGGAGATAAGCGGTGATTACCTTTCATTGGAGAAGAATGCGGTGGTGGAAAGTTGGTGGAATCCATTAAACACCATATCTCGGCGTCGTTTGACAAAGAAAGGCAAAAAAAAAAGTATCACGACAAATTTGAATCGTCAAATATTGAGAAATAATAAGTAGAAAATCAGCGATTTTGTGATAATGGCGCTAATAATGAGCGTCGTTGGCGGACTCGCCGAGGCGAAGCGAAGTCAAAGTCAACCGGCTATAGTTATTCCGGCCATTCTTTGCACAAACCTTTGAGTTAAAACCGGGACTTATTCAAATGATGTAGCATGCATCTATTTTCATGGTTATCAATCGAGAATCCATGCCCACTTGCATACATTCCTGAGATATGCGGCCTACGCATCAAGGAGTAAGTGAGGATGCTATCAAGCTAAAACTTTTCCCATTTTCTTTGAAGGAGAGGCTAAGGTGGTACACCTCTCTCCCCTCTGAATCCATCACCACAAAATTTGAACTTGAAGAGAATTTACAGTCAATACTTTCCGCCTTCAAAAGCATTGAGTGTTTGAGCGATATTTTCACATTCTATCAAAAAAAAGCAGTCGTTCTTTGAATGTTGGAAGAGATTCAAGTCTCTTCTCGAGAAAATGTCCTCATCATGACTTACCCTTTGGAAAGGCAAGTCAACACCTTCTTGATGGATTGACCGAGCTCACAAAGGCATGGTCATGAGTTCTTACAGTGGGGCATTTACAAGAGTACACACGAAGAGGATGAGCCTTTGTTTGAGGACATTGCGAAGTATAATTATACTCCCTCTTATCAAGCAATTCAAGCACCTCCCCTCACAGGTTGAGGAAGTTAATATGCAAAGTTTGATAGCCATCTTTGCTGCGATGATGGCAACATCTCAAATTTCATCCGATAAATCAAACTTCTTCTTTTCCACAGAACCTCGGGGTTACGTATTCTGCTTGTTGCGGGTGGCCATATGAATGGCCAATGTCAATTTAATCCCTCGCACCTTATCAAGTGAATGATGTCCATGATTATGGGCGGTACAATCAAGTCACATGTCGAATTGTGGCGAGGTGGGGCACAACTTCTAAATTACATCCTATGAGCGGACCGAATCTGAAATAAATGCATTCTGGCGAGAACAATCCAAGGTTAAATCGGTTTCTGGCGAATAATTTCCAAAACCAAGGAGTTTAATCCATCTTCAAATTTCAATCCTACTTGAATTTTAATTGAATCAATTTCAATAGAAACCACAGGTTTATTCGAGACCAAAACTCGAATTTTTCCAATCCTACATAAAATTCAATGAGTCAGCCTTCAATTCAAATTCTCAATTCAAAGTCGGCCCGACCAGCCCATATTCTTCAAATTTCCGAACTCTCAAGGCTCCTCCCAACTACCAATCTTGAAGCTAAGTTGGAGGAGCAAAGTAGATCGATGAAGAATCTTGAGAGACAAATTAGGCAAGCCCAGGTGAGCAGTTAACTAGACCCCAGGCGTTTGCCAGTTTCAACGAAAAAGAATCAAGGGTGGTCAAGTTGCTCAGTGACTTAAATAAAGGGCCATATCTTGACCTCGTGCCATCAATTCAATACGGTAAAGAGGAGGCGGTGCAATGAATCGAGAAGCGGTACTCAAGTTAGTGGTCCCTCCCATCGGAAACCATTAGCCCTCTGCCATTGATAAAGCGGGGAGGAAAGTGGCTTACCGACACTCCCTCAGCTGCAAGAAAACTCGGTGGCTGATCCACGAGAGGTGAAAAAGCTGGAGATCCTCAGTGGTGATCCTCGAGGTTTGAAAAAAACAGCGAAAGTCGGAGGCTGACCCACGACTACTAAGAAATCTGAAAAAAGTTGTTCGTTGGAAGATCTGGAAAGCAATTTGTTAATGCATCCTCAAAGAAGGTTTCTCGAGGATGACCTTAAAAACTCCCATTTCCACGAGAAAGAGCAACATTCCTTTGATTGAGGATAAGAAATGCGAAAGGTGCTAAACCTTTTGAAAAATACTCAGTGAATCTTCCATTATCGGATGTCTTAGTCGAGATGCCTAAGTATACAAAATTTATCAAGGATGTTGTGTCTTGAAAAGAAATTAGCGAGGCATGGAGATGCGATTGGTGAGGATTGTTCCATGATTAATTATGAAAACTTACCAATTAAAAGAGGTGACCTGGCAAATTCGTACTTACGAGTATTAATGGGAGGTCTAGTCTTCCCAAATTCTTTGTGTGATCTAGGTGCCTCTATAAGCCTTATGCCAATGTACGTATGCAAGCATTTCGGTTTACAAAGCCTTACAGAACCCACTACTATGAGTTTACAATTCGCGGATAGATCTTCTAAAAGCCTCGGGGATCTGAAAGGCGTTTTGGTTGATTGATAGATTTACCTTTCCGGTTGATTGGTATGTTTTAGATATAGAAAAAGGCAACGTCCCCACGATTCTTGGAAGACCTTTCTTATCTACAGCTAGAGCCCTCATCGATTGCGATGGTGGGCAAGTGACTATCGAGTTGGTGATCAAGAGGTGAGTTACAATGTCTTAAAGTCCATTCAAGTACCCTCCGGCCCTCGACCCGGCTTTGCCATTGATTATATGACGGATGATTTCACCGACTATATGGATAAGCAAGTCATGGTGCCAGAAGCGAGAATATGGCGATTGATTGACAACTTTGAATACTCATGGTATGGTTAATCTAGATCGATTAGCGGTGATTTTGAGGAAGAATTATTAAGTAGAAGAAGCTTTGGCGGTGGGACCACGAGTAAATTCAGTGATATTGAGTTGAAAAGTGGAGATCTTAAGTCTAGTTTAGAAGACCCCCCTGCAGATTTAGTGTTAAAGCCGTTGCCTAAGCATCTTAAGTATGTGTTTCTCAGAGAAGGTGACAAGCTTCCATGATTATATCTGCCAAGCTTTCGTTTAGAGGAAATGAAATTGATCAGCGTTTTGAGAAAAATGAAAAAGCCTTTGGTTGGCAAGTGGGAGATATCGAGAGGAATATCTCACGACATCTGTATGCACAAGATCAAGGCGAATGAGGGTGCAAAGTGTGTCAGGACACCAGA
Organism: Gentiana macrophylla; assembly: GCA_026214975.1. Classification (NCBI taxonomy): domain Eukaryota; kingdom Viridiplantae; phylum Streptophyta; class Magnoliopsida; order Gentianales; family Gentianaceae; genus Gentiana; species Gentiana macrophylla. The sequence goes on from CM047809.1 coordinate 63,134,196, forward strand.
GAAGGCTCAACCCTCGTATGCAAGAAGTCGTTAAAAGGAAATCATCAAGCTTACGGACATGGGAATCATTTATGCCATCGGCCCGATAGTGAATGGGTTTCCCTACTCGAGGTAGTTCCCAAGAAAGGAGGAATTACAATTGAGAAGAATGAGAAGGAGAGGAGATTGCTTTGAGACTTGTCACGATTCTGATGCATCGATTATCGAAAGCTCAATGAGGTAACCATGAAAGATCATTTTCCCTTCCATTCATTGATCGGATGCTCGGCGTCTGGAGGGACCACGCATTCTCTTTGCTTCTAGATGGATATTAGGGATACTTCCAAATACCCATTGATCCGGTGACCAGAAAAGACCACTTTTACACCTTATGGTACATTTGCTTATAGGCGAATGCCATTTGGTCTCTGCAATGCCCAGCCACATTTCAAAGATGTATGCTAGCTATCTTTGTGCGGGCTTGTAGAAAGTGTATGGAGATCTTTATGGGCGATTTTAGGTTTTGGTCAATCTTTTGATGATTGCCTTGACAATCTTGATCAGTGTTATCGGATGTGTGGAAAGAACTTAAATCTTGAGCCCAGGAAAAATGTCATTTCATGGTAGATGAGGGAATAGTTCTTGGCCACAAGGTCTCCGCCAAGGGTATAGAAGTTGTGAGGCAAAAAAGTAGCTATCGAGAAGATGAGCTACCACTAGAATGTCTTGGGAAGTTAGAGGCTTTCTTGGACATGTCGGCTTTTCTGAAGGTTCATTCAAGACTTCTCCAAGATAGCCAAGCCCTGTCCACTTTACTAAGGAAGGCGTTGAGTTTAATTTTGATGAGAAGCTGCAAGCAAGCGTTTGAGGAGCTCAAGGATCGTTTAATATCTGCTCTAATTCTTATATACTTTGGTGGAACCTACCATTCGAGCTTATGTGCGGCGCATCAAACTATCTTTGTTGGTCTTTGTTCTAGGGCAAAGGTCAAAGGAAGTTCAGACCTATCTATTCACGCCGATCACACATTGAACCCCTCTCAAGTTAACTATACTACTCTTTGAAAGGAACTCTGGCGTAGTCTTTGCTATGGACAAGTTTAAATGAATTACTTGTTGGGAGCTCAAGTGATCGTGTGGGTGATCATGGCGCTGCGGTATCGATGACTAAGAAAGAGGCTAAACGCGCTCTCTTGCGTTGAATCGACCACAACAAGAGTTTGGCGTTCAAATTAAGGACAAAAGAGCGGTGAAAATGTAGTGGCGGATCACGTTTCTAGAATGTTAAATGAGGAAAGGATGAACCGGATGATATAGATCTTTACTTTCCTCTAGAGAACATTATGTTGATAGGCGGTTGTCCTCACGATGTTCCATGGTATTCTTCCATTGTGAACTACCTTCATGCCCGTTATCTCGATCCGAAATGTCTTATCGGGAGAAGAAAAGTTCTTCTACGATTTGAAATATTTAAGCTTAGGATGAACCTTATCTTTTCAAGATGCAGTAAAGATGGGTTGCTTAGGAGATGTGTTCGAAATCCGAGCAGCGATATTATTGGCGATGCCACGGTGGACCCACGAGGAGTCACTTTGGTCCGTGGAAAACCGTTGCTAAGATCTTTCAATCCGGTTTCTATTGGCCTCGATCTTTAAAGATCTGAAGCTTTACGTAAAGCTTGTGATAGATGCCAAAGAACCGGTACTCTGACAAAGCGTTTTGACATGCCTTTAAAACCCATCCTCGAATCTGAAGTCTTTGATGTATGGGGTATCGATTTTATGGGACCATTCCCGTCATCTTGCGATAATAAATACATCTTAGTCTGCGTAGACTCGTGTCTAAATGGGTTGAGGCCTAAGCCACTCCTCACAATGATCATAAGGCGGTCATGAAATTTCTAAAGAAGAATATCTTAGTGAGGTTTGGATGTCCACGTGCCTTGATCGATGATGAAAGAGCGCATTTACGCAACGGCCCCTAGAAAGTACTTGAGAAGTATGGTGTTAAATCATAAAGCGGCACACCATATCATCCGATGACTAGTGGTCGAGGTTGAAAGAGACAGCGAGCATTAAGAAAATCCTGGAAAAGCGATGCTGATCATGGAAGGCGGAGTTTGAAGTTGGATGATGTACTTTGGGCATATAGAGCGCCTATAAAACCCCTATGGGGACATCTCCATATCGGATGGTCTACGGGAAACCATGTCATCTGCTGTCGAATTAGAGCATAGAGCTTATTGGGCTACAAAGTTTACGAACTTTGATTCCCAATCTTGTGGACAACATCGACTCTGGCGATTACATGAGCTAGGCAATTCGGACTCAGGCGGCCTGTGAAAGTGCGAGGATTAGTAAAGATAAGATGAAGCTACTCCACGATGCTAAGATTAAGAAAAGAGAATTCCATGTCGGCGAACAAGTTCTTACATATAATTCTAGGTTACATCTGTTTCTGGAAAGTTAAGGACACGTTGGTCCGGCCCTTTAAATTCTCCAAATCCTCCACTGGGCGTTCTAGAACTTTGTGGTTATAGTGGTGGCCCGTTTGAGTAAATGGCCAAAGGTGTAAGCACTATATTGGTGAACCTAAAGAGAGACCTTTGAATGTCCGTTGCCTCGACATCTGAGGGTATGGTGCTCTGGAGTCGAAGAATTCGGCGACCTCCACTCAACTTTGTTTTAGGAGGATTCTTTGTAGTAATCATACGAAAAGTTCTAGGCGGTAGTTGGGATATGGAAGAATTGGAGAGGGCGTCGGTTGAGCGTCATCGAGAGGGCTCGAGAGAATGAAGAGGTCACCCATGGGGAAGTTCAAGCGTATGTGGAAAGCTATTAAAGATTTCACCCGTGTGTGAGATGTTGTTTACTGCGACCACACTCTTGATCGAGTTTACGAGGTAGTGGTGGCGAGAGAAAAGTCAAATGGCTTTGATCGGTGAGCTTACCTTGTGTCGAGCTAACGACATAAACCAAAAGCGCTCTTAGGAGGCATCTAGATATCCACTTATGTTCACGCTATTAGTGTTTTATTTATTTCGATTTTAGTTTAATTAAGTTTTAGTGATTAAGTTTTGTATTTATATCACATCGATTAGTGTGCTTTTTAGATATGGATTACGGAGTTCTTCTGAGAGTTCCCATCATTAGTCGGATCCCAGCGATTCTGATGGTGATGGACTAGGGAGGCCTTATAGTCTTGCCGCGTAGATTTTGAGCTTAGTACCCGTCTGAAGACCATCACCTATGTTCTCATTGTACCCGGCTTTGTTCGGGAGGTAGTGACTTCACCAGCGAGGAGCTACGAGGAAGCTATAGGGCGTCCATATCGATCTAAATGACCTATCTTTGTGAGATCTGTATTTGGTACTCAAGATTCACATTTTAGAGGTTTAGAGGTATTTGGAGATGGGGGCGTACAAGGCGACTATGATTTCCCTCACTGCTATTGATATGCTTAAATCGTCTCATCCGTTTGGTGGATTGGGATGAGATTTATGCGAGACTAGCGTTAGTTAGGTTTGTTTAAATCGAGCAAGCGGCGTAAAACAAAAGCGCTTAAGTGGGAGGCAACCTTTTATTTTTCTATTTGTTTTTATTTATGTTCTAGGAATTTTATGTACTTTATTTGATTTAAGGTTGTATTTTGAAATTTTAATTAAGTTTAATAAGAGATGTGCTTTTGAATTTGGGTTGTATGGAATTTTATGATTTTGCATTTTTGCTGTTTGGGCGCCCGTCGGCCCCTGGGCGCCGTCATTATGACAAATCCTTAGGCGAGCGTCCACTATGCACGGGCGCCCGTCCGATATTTTCCCTCAATCATGTATGTGATTTAAATTTACGGGCGGCGTCTCACGAACCAGGCGCCCGTCGATTCATCCCGATTTCCCGGTGGGCGCCCGTCCAGCGAGTTGAACGAGCATCAACATCTGCCTATATATACACCTGCTTGATGAACCCTCACTTTTCACTTTTTCAAATCGCCAAAACCGTTTTCTCTCCCTCTTTTTGGCCTCAAATCTTCATTTCTAAACCATTTTGGCGATTCCAAGTGCTATAGACCGCTCTTGATACCCTCTTTTCGATTTTCATAACCAAAACTCCCAACACGCTTTATTTTGGAGAATCGGCACCCTCTTTGGTCCGACTTTTGGAAGAAAAATCCGATTTTGGAGTCAAATTTGTGTTCTTTGGACTAATCTTCACATCAATCCGCATCTACTCATCCTACTCGGTAAGTTAGTAACAACTTTTCGATTTTATTCACGTTTTTGTGAGTTCGATCTTTGGGTGGCTCGTTCCTTGAATGTCATCTTAATTCGTTTTTTTTTTTTTATTTACGGTTTTGTGTTTCTTTACTGCTCTGATATGGTGATGTGGTGTTGTGATGGATGGTGAAGCTGGTTGGTTGGTGATAATTGTGGTTGTGGTTTGGTTGTTTTGAAATCCGCTTTGGATGTTAAGCGGGTATGTCTTGTTGTGAATTGGGATTTCTTTAGTGTAGTCTAGGTTTGAATATGGTTCGCAAGAAGGGAGTGGTTAAGAGGCATGGTAAGGAGGTGGCTAGGGAAGCCGGAAAGAAGCATAAGGAGTTTGATCCTACTTTGGTCGATCCTAACCGGGGTGTGAGTATCACGAGAACAACCTCACTAGAGCCACCCAAACTAGGGCTACTTTGAGAGATGAGCCGACCTCGACTCTGAGGCCCGATGACAATGTGCCTTTGAGTACGGATGCTGGAGTTGAGAAAAGGGAGCCTCGTCTAGAAGTGAGAGACTATGGACACTACCGGGAAGAGGAACCGGTTGTACCTAGGGCTGCCCCTCTGAAAGAAATCCAAAACCGTACCTCCTATGTCCTTTCCTCGTCGATTCATAAACCACAGAGCTCACGATGTGTATAAGCAGTATTATTTCTCGAGGGCGATGTTGGTAGGCGGGCCATTTGGAGGCCAAAGTCGATCCGGGTTTCGTTAAGTTGCTCGAGGATCGGAAATGGGATGCTTTGATGACTATCCCGACTACCCGGTAAATAGCTCCTAGTTAGGAATTTTATGCAAGCTGTTGAAACCGACTTGGGGACAAAGGTAGTTGTGGTGCGAGGGTAGAAGTTCCTTTTACACGGAGGTGATCAATGCTAAATACAACTTAGCGGCTTTTGAGGAAGAGATTATAAGGAGGAGATTGTGCATAGGCGAGTTTGGGGCGGATCCGCTTGGAGGAGTTCGCGGTTGCGAGTTTGCCCGGATGTGGCATGGACATTAAGGCGGGGCGACGGAAGGAGTTGGTTACCACGACCTGGCGGAGGGCTGGAAGGTCGATGTCGGTTTATTGAGTCGGTTGTTGCCTAAGAACAACCTGGCGCGCTTTCACATAGGTGACCTCGGCATATTATCGCGTTGACATTTGGCTAAGCGTGGATGTGGGCGGGCGTTATATGATGAGGTGGCTATTAATCGGAAGATATATACCCGATGCTTGATTATCCCTCACTTGATCCACGATCTACGTATCGATGCGGTGTGCACGAATCTGGGGGCGATCACAAAGCCCGAAGAATCGAGGCCCGTCTGGCGTGAAGGGTAAGCGCCGAGTCCGTCACGAGATGGAGACACCACGAGGAGCCGGTTCATCTTGGTCCCGCCTCGAGCATCTACACTTCCTACTTTATCTCCGTAGTTAGGATGCGGTTGAGCATAGCCAGCGATTCTGAGGTGGATGGGTGATATTCGGGATCACAGCGAACAACATTTTAACGATTACGAAGTGTTTCAATGAGGCCGAAACCAAGGGATGACGGATCTTCGCTCGAGCACCGTTGATTATATTTATTACGGCGAGATTGAAGCGGCGATTGCGATGTCCTTCACGAGTCTAAGTCTTACGGCGAGGCGGCTGATTCGGCGGTGGAGCTACGTCACCACCTTACGATCCTCCGGTGATGATACTCCGGCTCGGGGCAATCTTGACTTTCTTTGTCTATCTTTTTGATTTGATTTGCCTAGATACTTTCATTGTGTAGTTTTACTACTTTTTCCTCTTATATGGTTCATTGTAATTTTTGATGTTGCTACTATTTATTCTTTCGATGGATCGTGTAAGCCATAAGGCACCCGTACTTTCATTTCGACTTAGTTTATACTTTTTGGTTGTATTGGATGCTTTATCTCTTGTTAATCCTTGATTTTGCTATATCTTTTCATTTTGGTATAACTCCCGTTTTCCCGAGATGGTTCCATGTTTGTCAAGGCGTGCATGTATATTTTAAGCGGTTTCGTTGAGCTGCGTTTATGCAGTTCGCGCGTTACAGAGTGTCATTATATAGGCTCCGGCTTTGACCGGCGATCGCATTTCGATTTAAATCAGCTAAGTCTTTTCTATTTCTTTTATTACGCACAACATGAGGACATGTTGATTTTTAAGTGTGGGGAGGAATGTTGATATGTATCTACACATTTGCTTAGTGAGTAATGTTTCTATGCAAATGAGCTAAAATTTTCAAACTTTTTACGACACTTTTGTTTTGTTTTGTCGAGTAGGCAATTCGATTCAATGTTAAGCCATTTTAATGGTCATTTAAAATTTGTATATCATATGTTTGATAAGTTAGTTGTTTCACACGAGATCGATTTTCACGAGCCATAGTGAATGGCGAGCTAACCTATAAAGTTATACCCGTCTTGGGCGAGTGATTTTTATCTTCTTATAAGTCATGTGCTTAGTGCTCGTATATATCTTGAGATTTATGATAGTACGTATTTAGCTCAGTATGATATCTTGAATATCTAAAGGTTTGAATGTGATAAGTAACACGTAACTAATGTCAACATGAAAAAGTTGAAAAAGTATGAAATAATTGGGTGTGTCGGAAGCTAGTCGATGATTTGAGTGCGATAGGGTATACCACGTATGTCTATACCACTATGATGACTAAAAGCTCACGGCGATTAGGAAAAACTGCCTTATGATTGGAGTAAGGTAGGGGATTATCTCGAAATGTCTATTCTACTATGACGGGCAATAAGCTTGTCTAATGTGTGTTTAAAAGTGAATAAGTTAAATCAACTAAGATATCGTTCTGAGAATTGAATATAAGGCTTAGTTTTAGTTAATCTTATCCCAGTATAAAGCTGAAAGATATGATGTAGGGATTATCCTCTGAGTATTTGGAAAGGCCTAGATTCATTCGATCATCTTTGTCGGGATATATCACGTTTGTAGGGTGCATCTTATGAGTGTCATTTATTACTAGTCTCTGAGGGTATTAGCTAGTTTTACTTTGAGTTTCTCGAGTTTGGATATAGTGGAAGTTTTCTATGGCTATTCACACACACCATGGTGAACCTCTGATTTATTGGATATGTGTTACGTATGTATAGATGTCTGTTTTTCTTTTTCTCGAGCCTAATTTTTGTTTTGTTTGCTCGGACGAGCAAAAGCTTAAGTGTGGGGAGTTGTTAAGGGTGACTTTATCTGATTTATAACGTTATATTCTATGATATTTTCCCCGATGCTTGTATAAACTTGCATAAGCGAGTGTTTAATGGAAATATTGAGTAAATGAGGTTTTAAATAAGTTATTACGCAAAATTGGTTGATTTTGAAGTTTTATATGATTTTATGATTGTTTGGACATTATTACATTTTGCGATGTTTTATGTGTTATAGATACATGTTTGAGGCTCAAGAGATGATCAAAAGTTGATTAAGTTCGAATTAATTGATGATAAAAGAGATAATGAAGGAATGACTTAGAAGAAAAGAGATAAAGATCAAAGAAATCAAGATTCGATAAATGCAGGTGGCGTCGAGAATCTCCGTCCAGTGGGCGGGCGTCGATAAGTGAGCGAGCGTCGAGGATGGGAAGTTGATTCGAGGAAGTTTGGGCCAATTGGAGTGGGCCCTGGATGGACGGCGTCTGGTCATGACTTCGGCTCGATTGAAGTTCTATTGAAGAGTGGGCGAGCGTTCACCTATCAGGCGGGGCGTCCGTCGGCCGACTTTCTTGAACCGACTTGAAATCTATATATAGCAATTTGTTTCTCCACACAAGCGATACCATAAACTCATTATTCAAAACCACTAAACCTAGGGCGGCTTTAGGCTGCGTTTTCTCCTTTTATTCGAGTTTTATGCACTTTAGATCTAGATTAAACTAGTTACTTTCTATGAACTATTCACGCACATTCGAGTTCTTGAGGATGTTTAGAGGCTAAAAGCTTCACCAAGCGAAATTGTGAAGCCGTCCAGCGATTGTTGATTTCGTTTTCTTGATTTATCTTGTGAGTTTTATTTAAAGGTTGTTTCTTATTCATGTTTAATCGTTTAATTGCTTTTATATCGGAAGATCTGCATGTGTGATTGTTTATTGTTGATGGAAATCTTAATAAACCTAGATCATCATGAATAAGAATAGTAATTCGAATCTATCATAGCGGAAGTTAATAGGTTTAATTGCTAGATTATAACCGTAAAGTTTACACTTTGGTTTGGAAGCGCGTTAATCTTGCATTGGAAGATAATAGATTAATAGATGAACTTTCTAAGGAATTAGGGTTCATGGTTAGATAAGGTGAATCACAACCTAGATAAAAACCACAATATAATCGAGGTAGGAAGTCAATGCTTGTTGGATAGGTGGATCAATCCTCGTTTATGCTGTTAAAATTTGATTTAAATCCTTGAAACTTGAATTTGCTTAGTAGTTTAGCTTTACTTGCATCTTAGTTTAGTTAGTTTAAATTGGTTCGACCCGTTTCCTTCTAGCTTTGGATTATATCCTCTGTCTAGTTTTATTTTACTGTTTTGTTTGGCGTTTAGAGTAGTTTAGTGACATAGTTAGTTGAAAACAAAAGCTAGGAGGCACATTCGTCTAGTTCCCGTAAGATCGACCGGGCATCAACCTCTTTACTCGATCCTTATACTTGAGGTTAACGGATTATTACTTGTTTGTTTTGTGTTAATAAAAATCCGTGACAATAGGATGTTAGCAATGATATCCAACATTGGCATGGTCACTTCAAATTTTCTCAACATTTCTAAAAATTTGGCTTCACTTTGGGTCAAGACCTCCATTTTAGTTGTTTTGGGAGGAAATGGTAAAGTGGTCACATCAAAATTCGGGGAGGAGGGGAATTTTACCTTTACTACCTTTAGGCACAGTGGTGGCGATGGCTCTTCTTCCTTCACATCAATGATTATCGTATCCGACTTTGGCCTCGGCCCAACTTCTTCCCTTTTTAAACTTGTATTCTTCTACTTCCACTTTCCAACCTCGAGATTCTCTCTTTTTGACCCTTTTTCAACATCCTCATGAAACCTTCTTGCTCACCCAACGGCCCTTTGTAATCACAAAATTTCTCTTTCTCGGAGTTTGGCATCATCTTCTCAAGTTCTCAACCTTGTTGACCCGTTTCTTTACTACTCCGGGTGACTACCGCACAAACATCTTTAGATTCCTTGGGGTTCCTCTCCGTGTTACTAGGTAGACCCGTACTCAAAGCGGTTGAGATCTATTCTCGGTCAAGCTGGCCCCATCCGAATCTCAAATTCCATTATAGCGCTCTGTTCAATCACAAGCTTATTCAAGCTGATCAAGACCTTCTTCCGAAGACTTCCTTTGACTTCCCGGACTACCCCACTGTTGATTATTGGGTGTTTTGCTTATGGGCATTCGGATGTTGGTAAGTCTCGAATTTTGATTTCCGTCTTGTTGAGTATTTTGTTGGTTGCTGCCTTGTTGCCCTTGCTCTCGACTCCCATTATCTCTATTCTGATTATTGCCCCATTGGCCTTGTCGATTCTGACCCCAACTCTGGTTACTTGCATTTTGATTTTGGCTTTCATAACCTTGGTTGTTGAAGTTTTGATGTTGTGACCCCAACTACCTTGATTATTCTCTCTCCGACCACCTTGGAAATTAGAGGTTCCACTTGCTCTCTGATTACGATTCCAACCTCGGTTGCCTTGGCCTTGATTATTTTGGTTCCACCTCGGTTGCCTCGGTCCCAATTCCACTTAGCCACCTTGATTTCCTTGGTTCCAATTTTGGCCTTCTTTGGTTGTTATTCCATGAATTCCCAAAGTTACTGGTTCCTCCCATTATTCCCGAAATGTTGTGATTCGGCATCCTTGGTTGTTGTTGCCACGATTCCAATTCCCTCGAAATTATTTCCAATGTAATTCACATCATTCGGTTGCATCTCTTCTTCCATGCCAAGTCCATTGATGATTCAAAATCTTGATAGTATGGTGGAACTTGCAAACTTGGATTATTACCCCAGCGATTGTTTGGATTATTTGGCCCACAAAACTCATTGTTGCCCAAGCGAGGGTTCTTCCGGGACTTTGTTGACTCTACCACTCGAGCTTCCCACTCCCGATCTGTTGAGTCGGCTACCAAATCTTCCACCACTTGCAGCCGGTTTGTGCATTTGAGACACACTTGCTATAGGTTGTTGAGAAGTGGTGTGTGGGACCGGTGTGATGTTTATCGGGAATAGCTGTTGAGGAGTAAGCCGACTACCAGTTCGAACAAAGCGGGCGAATGATTACCTCCACATAAGCCCGACAAACTGTAATGCATCTTCCATTTTCTTCACTTTGGTTTGCAGTGCCAACAACTCATTGTGTCTGGTTGTCTCTTTATCCAAGCTGTTCTTCAAGTGCCTTGGCGAGTTTGTTGAGACTCATTCGGGTTGTCTGTCACTGAACTTGAAACCCATTCATCATTCCTTTCAATTGCATCATTAATATGTTGCATAGCCCATTTCAGGATCAATCCTTGTCAAAACCTTTCCACTTGCGCGTCGGAAGAGATTTCTATCCGATTTATCAGGCTCGATAGATTTTATGACTTGTTCAACCGTACTCAAATTGTGGGAGGCACACTTTTCATCAAAGCTCTGAACCTCTCAAGCTGTCTCTTTCATGGTCTCTCCTTTTCTCCCACTAAAGTTATGAATTTCACTTCAAATCTTCAATCTTCGCGGAGAAAATACTTTTAGAAAAACATCGGCCACTTCCGCTTGAAGTAGATAGGGAGCCATTTGGTAAGGTGTTAAACCATGTTTTGCAGCCCCTCTCAAAGCAAGCTGAAACATCATCAACTTGAGTGCCTCTCGGTCACTCCATTATACTTCAATGTCGAGATTATTTGTAGGTAATTGTCCAAAAACTCATTAGGATCCTCATTCCTTTTCCCATGAAAACCGCATTCTCACGATAAGATTTATAACATTTTGCTTTGGTTCCATGTTGTTAGCATGGGCGGTAAGAATCCCGATTGGATTGAGGCGATCCGCTTGGTATGGAGTAACCACGTAATCTCTCATTTGAAACAAACCCTTGATTGGCGGTGGGTCGTTACATTCTTTGTTGATTAGGGTTATTACGATTAGCTTGAAGAAGGCGATTACGTGCGTAATTGTTGAACCAAGCCAAATAGCTGGCGATTGTCGACCCGGTGCTTGTTGTAGAAGTTGTACATCCCGCTGGCGCGGGATAGAACAAATTCCTCCCATCTGTCCTTGCAACCAAAGGAGTGTTCACGAGGATTTCTTTCACGTGGAGGAGGGTGTTTAGATGGCCCAATCCTCGACTTGAGATGTACCATCACCATTCAACCTATCTCTTCCGGCAGTCGTCATACTCTCTCCTGCGAAAAAGAATCCGAAAGCTTCTTGTCCGTCCACGATTATGCGAAACCGAGGTAGGCGATCTCTCTTCAATTGGCTTGCGTGCTATCAATCTCCTGGTAAAAGGCTGCAGAGTCCCCCGAACTCCGGGTCATACACTGCAAGTCAAATCAAACAACAAGAAAACAATAAAAGGGCGACTAAGCCCAGATTTCTATCAACTTTTGTGATATCAAAGCGTTACCAATCCCGACATGGCGCCAACTTGATAGCGAATTTTCTAGGTCCGGTCAATCAAGTAAAAACTTCGAAACCTTAGCAAAATCTACTTTCTAACGGCGGTGGACCGGCTCGATTGCGAGATAGTGCTTGAGAGTCGAGTCGAACCCACGAGAGATTGGTTTGAATACCACGATTGACTTGCTTTCGATTCGAGTCAAGCGGATGGATATGAAGTTATACTCTTGTATAAAAGAAAGATTACACTACTCGGAATTCTAAACAATTAAAGAGGTATGGCGAACTACGATCCAGCAGTTACTTTACCCTTAAATAGATTACCCGGGAGTGTGCCTTACCTTATTTCACCGTCTAACGATAACTCAAAGGACAAACCCGTATTGAGCTGGGTTGGATGACTAGGCGTCAATCTAGTACGGGTAGGTGTCGAGACTACCTTTCAAGCCCAAAACTTCTACGGTCCGAAACCCGTTCCCACACGTCACATAACATACATTTATAAGCTACGTGTGTGCAACAATGAACAAAGTTGTCAATCTCATTCAAAGCTATTAAAACAATCAAAACAAGTTTAGTGATGCGGATTATCAATTAGGGCGTTTATTTCGCCTTTTCTACTTGCCTCCCGGTTCATCAATCTATGGCGTTTCACCCGCCTTCACATAGTTCAACCATACGAGGAATCTAGCTACTCATAATCGAATCTAAACAATACAAGCGGAATAAAAACATCACAACAACAATAGAATAACAAAAGAACATACTTACTTTACTCAACTTGAAGAAGGTGCCAAATGTACTTACAAAATCGAATTTTTGTCAAGTGAAAAGTTACGGATCGAAGCTAAAAGTTAGTAGATCAAAGAGGATTGAATGAGGATTCTAATGATATATAACACTTAGTCTAACTCTAAAAGGCGAAGAAAATGCCCAAAATCTCCAAAACTATCTAATATTATCGCCCCTTCTTTTTCTACCCCTGCTTTGTGAGAAAATGGCGGCCTTATATAGAAAAGCTTATGCATCCGGATGTCCTCAATGTCGGCGGGCGATTCTTGATTCTCAGTGTCGGGCGGATGCATAGATATCCGTCGGATGGCATGCTCTTGTCCGTCGGATGCTTTCTCATCCGTCCGGATACTTCTCATGTCGTCGTCGGATCTGCGATTACATCCGTCGGGCGGGTTCTTCATCAAAGTTTTCCCAAAAAACGGTGAGTTAGCCATCGGACACAACACCTTGTCCGTCCGGACAGCCATTTGTAGCCACAATCTTCACTTTTTCACCTTCAACCTCCGTGTTTACGCCTCGGGCATGTCTAAACTTCATACTTCTCAAATCTTTCCAGGCTCTCGAGACACCTAGTCCTACATCCATATGAAAACAACACAGCGCGTATAACCCGCAAACTACGGGTGCTCGGTAGAAAGCAGTATAAAATGCTAAAATAAGGTCGAGTTTACGGAAAACCGGCGATCACTCGCCGTGCAATAAATCCTCATTTAATACTCAAGATAGGGTCTAAACTCACCCGAAACATGCGAAATGTGATAATGTCGTAGGCTAAAGCGTACATAAATGTCTTGTAAAGTTGGTTCTATCGACTTGTAAGTGCTATTTGTTCCAACTTCTCGTCGACTTCCTTAGGTGGCGACAGCATAAAACATCCGTTGCTTGATGCATCTACTTTCATTTGTTCAGGGGCCTCGATCCGTGATAGAAACTATGCATTAAATCTTTATAACGCCCGTTCCCGGACACGAGTCCTTATCTACGGAAAAGGAATGTTAGGGACACATAATATTAAATAAATCTAATATTACCGTAAGCCTCTACTATGTCGTATCAAATAAAGCAAAGACTAAGGCAAAATTCTCCATACAACCAAGAATAGAAAGAATAACTAAAGGGAGAAATGTAAATTATTACATTGGAAAACCAAGCGAAATCTAAAGCGTCTGAAAATCCTCTAAAAAGAAACTAAAAAAAAAAAAGTTACAATGTTTCCCAAAGAACAACATGACTAATGAATATAAAGAAAATAGAATAACTAAATGCTTCAACTCCGGCGTCCTCAAACATAAATCATGAAGTCTTCATAAAGCTCATGGTTGACTGTTCATCTTCTCTCCCCAAACACATAAATAAACATGCATTTGAGGTAAGTACATTGTACATAATAAAAGTAGAAGCTACAAATTAACTAAGGCTCTTTAACAAGTTTTATTATAATAGTTATCTTTATGAGACCGACTCAATCTAGGGTTCACTTCTTGTCCATCAACATGTCATGACTAAGCTGTTTCTAACTTAGCTTATCTTTGTTACATCGCATTCTAGGGCACTACGCATGATGCTACTTACCACGAAGTATCTGGTTGCAACCTATTAGTGGATCACACCCAATAGCCACGGGCTAGTCCGATATTATCTGGCGTTCGGTGAAATCCTCTACTCACGGTGCCCTCACATGGTCGACAAAGTTAACCATCCACAAGTACCATCTACTCTTGGTGCCTCTGAAAGGCCGACAAGTTAACTCGTTATATCCGAAAGCCTACACATTTGCAATATAAACTTGTGCCTTACCAAGAATGACATGATGTTTAATCTTTTAGCTATACAAGTATGTTTATTATTATGTTTTTAACTAGCCACCTAAGTGTTTTCAAGTAAGCTCCCTCACAAACTCAACTCTCTTTCTGAACATCTAGACACGGACAAAGCCTAGTAATTACCGAGACATTATGAACTCTGAGATCACCAAAGCACAAGCCACTTTCATGCCTTTCCGGCGATCCTGGACTTGACTCCCTTTAAAATCGTCGGTTGCGGAACAAGCGCATCGAGAACTCAATCGGGGCTTGTTCGTTTCACTTAATTTTATTTAAGCTCATTAGAAAAACCACCATTCAATTAATATTGAAGTGCATTAGCCACAAAATCCATTGTCAACCTAACCATATATTATATTGTTACGAAAAATAAATGATGTAGCCCAATTCAAGAGGAAGATTGAGTCTTTTATTTAGTCTTTTAATTAGTCTTTTATTATCCCACATTGGTTAATTGTCTTTTATATTTATTATTATTTTTAATTATTGTTATTTTGTCCTACATTGCTAAAATGGCAATTGGACTTGGAGTCGATAGCCTATATAAGGCGTTTCCTTGTATTTGAATAGGTAGCTTATTATTGAATCAAAAAAAACTATTTTGGTTGAAATTGATTGAATTTTCTTAAGAAACTTTCGAAGATTGGATTTCTTTCAAAGTTTTGAGAGATTGGACTTCTTTACGATTATCTGCGACGGGGTAATTGGTTGGTGTTCCTGAGATGGGATCACCGTAGTAAATATTCTGAGATGAAGTATTTATATATCATTTTGTTATTTTCGTTATATATATATATTCAAAAAGCCATAAAAATATAATTTTCAAAACTGAATTGTTTCCTGTGCTTTAATCAACGATCCTACGAGATTCGGTTTACATCAATAAAACAACACAACACAATACCAAACAACTACAAGTTATAAATTTATTAAATAATCTTTTTTTTCTTTTCCTGGAAATACAGCATATATGCAATAATTACTCCTTCTTCTTCTTCTTTTTTTCTCTTTTTTTTGTCCCTCCTAATTTACGGCTGCAAAGTTCTTTCATGTTATATATATATATATATATATATATATATATATATATATATATATACTAGTGTACTTAGTGTGCGTTGCACACATCTGTCGGTGTTACACTGTTCGTTGATTTGTTGCTTGTAGATGTTATGTTAGTTGTTTTATGTGTAATGTAGCGAGAATATTATGTACGGGGAATTGTTAGAAGGTAATTAGGGAAGGTAAGATTGAAATATATCATAGATATAATAGACTAAGCATGTGGACTAAAATTAGGGGCTGCTAAATTGTACGTAACAACACGATGAAATAATAATGTAGGTACACAGCAGTGAATGATGCATATGTATATTACAAATACTAACAGAGGAGTTCTAAACCACGTTGAATCATTGAAACATAAGCAATCGAGTATTCTAAATCGAAGTCAAAAAGGATTAGTGCCTAAGACATTCAGTTGATTATATCAGTGCCATTATGCTAAATTTCCTAAAGAATCAACGGATCATATAATTACAATAACAAGCTCCTTGTATTGTAGTTACAACCGCCGATGTTTATTAACAAAAGTATTTGAAATGGAAAATGATGTGTCCGAACTAAGACTATATAACATGTTTAGTCAGAACAATTGTTAAAGAATGGGACTAAGAAGCTGGACAAGCATACCAGATCAGCTATATTGCCAACACATTCCCCTTTAGCAGTTACATCACCAATGTTTTCCCCCTTGGCAAAAGCCTTGTAAATTGGAGTACGGGTAGAAGTAGAAGGCACTGCATCGACATTCTACAAACAAACCATAATAACAATCAATAAAATAAACAAATGACAAAATGCTTTATCTACATGCAGATCGTAACTTCCCGAATCGACCAACCTTAGCTACATTTGCTGCACAAGCTAAAGGAAGAAAAAGATTCGGCATGATTGATGTAGCCAACTCCACACCAGCTCCAAACTCCATTAGAAGATCACCAGCAAATCTCAGCTGCAAAAAGAAAATCATAAAAATTGGAGTTAAAGATCACAACTGTTCCACATATAATAAAACAGATACAACACAGAACTCAAGTAATCCGATATAAAAATTTACATCTCCCATATGACCCTACCCAACTCTCCTACTCTTTGCGGGCTCTCATGACAAGGGAAATCATTTAGCCACGCTAGTTTCCTGTGGACCGTTCCATGAGTAACAAACAGCTATTGCTTAAAAAAAATGGTCATCATGATAATCATTGTTGGAACATCCCAATGTACAATTTATAAAAAGGCACAAAATAAATACAAAGCAAAATCATCCAGATTTTCATGAGAAACCACTATAACTGAACCTATAGCTCTTAGCAGACCACCCAAACCAATCTCACAGATGAAGGAAGTCAAACTGTTTATTAACTACCTTCAAAATCCAATTGATGGCTACAACACTGTGGGTTGAACTGTTTCCAGAAGCTCCAACTGACCGTAGGAGAGCTTGTGTGGTGAATACGCCCATTGCTCCTCCGAAAAAGTGCTGCAATCAAGATAAAAGCTTGCAGCACTATCGTTAACACGATAATATATACTTGAAAATTATTGTCAATGTCTAATCTTCAATTGCATTTTAATAACTACCTTCAGTGCTCGCCATGTCATGTATGGCACATAAGAAGGTGTGACACTGCCAGGAATACCTTCTGGCACTGCGTAAGATCTTACAAATGATATCAGCCTCTGCAATAAGTAATCACAACAAAAAAATAACTTAGGAACACTAAAAAAATCAGATCTTCATGCATTTCCAATATTAGTCTCTGAGTACGAAAACAGGGACACGACTACATATGTTTCAAGCAACACAACTCCATCACCTTTTACAATGTGGCTCTCAAAAGGAAACTGCTTTCCTATTTAAAGCACAAGTAATGTTTTTCAAATACAACTAATATCTCAATCATACTATGATCATGTGAATGCTAGACTACTTGTTTGCTTCTAATTTACAAACAGAAAACGTAAATCATCACAAATTTGAGCATTACAACAATGATGTTCCACACACTGCAATAATTCCACTTCATACTAATTAATGTTTTACTAATACAATTTCTGAATCATACTATAATCATGTGAATGCTGCTGTATTTCCTTTAGCTTCTATTTTTACAAACAAGGAAACCTAAGGGATCACAAATTAAAGCATTCCAAGCTTGTTTTTCCTACACATTACGCAATAATTCCACTTCCATATATCATTAAGTAATCAACTTACATCAACAGGAGCCTGAGGAGACTGTAAACTAACAGCACGAATAGAACTCTTCTTAAACCTCCTCGAATTATCCAAATCAGCAAAATAATCCGTCTTACGACCATCGATCTCCTCACGGCAAATCAACCTCAAGCTCGAATTCACAAATTGCTCATTAACCACCAATCCAAAACTCGAAACGTCACGATTAACACATAAAACAAAATAAAATTATTATGATGTTTAATCCATACACAGAGCTACAATTTACCGGACGTCACTGAATAATTCGACCTCCTCCGCCGGCATGCAATGGCAAAATCTGATTCAAATGAAACTGTAATTTTCATTTCTTCAGTAACACCCAAATTCTTAGCATCAGTGCCGATAAAAGAGAGATAAAATCCTGCACACTTAAGAAACAAATCAATTCTGTGGAAAGAGGATAAAAGAATGCAGAGATAGCCAAACGGCTATATTGACTGTCAAGACTTTGGGTAAAACAAATGTCACATTGTTCAACAGAGGGCAAAGTATATACCAAGCTTTACAGATATTATGTCAAACACTTGAAAAAAAAGATTAATAAAAAGTATGTATCTACATACTTTATATTACAGATAAAAAGTATGTATCAAGAACATGGCTTCTACAAGAGCATTCACATAATACACACACACCCACACACGTAATATATATCACATATACACATACAGGACTCAGATCGAAAGAGACAAGTACAAGCATATTTCGATTAACATATAAGTATTCACCAAATTAGATCTACAAGGAGATTAGGAGCTAATTAGTTATTTTAATCACTAAAGGTTATATCTTTAAAAGCACAAATATGTCAAATTTACTCAGACTACACTTCTGACAAGAGCATGCATTCTGATTGAGTAAAAGAGAGGGAAGAGTGAGATTAAAAGCATATGATTTTGAGATGCTAAAATAGATTGAGATAACAAGAAGCTAAATTCGATTTAATCAAAACACTTATTGAAAGAATAGACCTTTTAAGCAGAGATAAAAGATCTAGACTTTTTACCAATTGAGAAGGCATAAAGAGGAAAGATATTGCCTTGGTTGATGTTGAAAGAAGAAAAAGAGTCATCATCGGCCTCGGCGACCTTGATGACCAATTTCTCCACCTTCACGGACCACGTCTAACTTCCAAGAGTTGGAGTGTTGAATCTTCAAAGAGAAGAGTAAAAGACATTAGCATTCTCTTCACGTGGAGAAGTTCAAAGCAATAAACGAGGTGGTGGAAGGTGGTGGGATAAGGACAGGTAGGTTTATAGAAAAGAGGAAAGCTGGTGGAGGAACAGGTGTGTGCTATATAGGACATATATGTAATCTCCATAAACGACGCCGTTTTAACGATGGAGGAGGAAAAAAAAGCAGAAACTTGACAAATTTAGTAGTTCACTTATGTAAATATGATATATACTCTAAGTTTAGATATATATATATATATATATATATATATATATATATATATATATATATATATATATATATATATATATATATATATATATATTTCTTCTCTATGGAACCTATACCTTCTGGCTGCATACATCATCACATATAAGTCTATTTCTCTTCTCATTCTTTACGGCAATTCACAAGTAATAATAACATAAAAATCAATAAAAACCAAGATAGCAACAATCATGAATAAATAAACATATAATTAAATACGTTTGAACACCAAAAGCGTATAAGAACACCCCTTACAAAAGCGAATCAAAAACACGATCTAACCTCTCAAACCATAATTATTTTGTAGGAAGAGCCTCTTACCTTCAGCAAGCTATTTCCACCAAACCTTGACAAGGTCTAACTTTGGGTGTTGAATCGGCGCTCTCTTCACGAGATCCGAGATCGAAAATAGTTGAGATTCGACTTAGAAACTAATCGAAAATACCCTAAGCCCACAAAGCTCCGCGCCGTTCCCTCTCTCAACGTTGGTAAATTCTAATTTTTTTTAGGTTGTGGGAACTAATGGGATCTATTTTCCTTAAATAGACAAAATCCCAACAGTTAACCTAATCCCTTATTTTGCTTAATTACCCTTATTATTAAAAATCAGATTTTTCCCCTTATAATACTTTAATCCGTAAATCATAATATTCCATTTTTCGCAAAAAGACATGTCTGCCTTTTTTGAAAAGTCGGGATATTACATTCCTTCCCCCTTAAATGGAGTTTCGTCCTTAAAACTCGAGCGTGCTCAAACCGTTGACCTTCCTTAGCACTCTTCCTTCAACACAAACCAAACTGAAACTTCACTTGTTTTCCCACGGACAACCTCTAACCGACTTTGTTCTTGTTAACCATTGAACCACACTCTACCGATTCCCAAACCGTTCAAACCTCGTACAATCAACCCAAAGCTGACCAACCACAACTTGAGTCACTGAAACTTCCCTAGCCACTCTTCTACTCGGTGTACCCATCACCGGAAGATACTTTCTTATATCTATAATCCATGTATACAAAATTGTTGGATAGCTGACCTATACCAAGAATCACTTTATAATCCGTAGAATTCAAAACTGTAACTTTACTCTTTCCACGGTAGATTCCAACACAACCAGCAAATTGTAGTAACACCCTAGTAAAATTGATTACTCTATCCAAAAGGTGTTTCTACAACCAAGAGATCCTTGAGGTTGTTCTTACTAAAAGCGAGGTGGGGTACTGATTAAAGCGGATCAACAAATTCCAATGACTCACTATTGTCCTAAACCAAACCACTCGCTTCTTGTTGAGCCCTAGAACAACAACACTTAGTCTCTACCTACCAAGCTTCTAGGGTGAAATAAAGGCATCTATTCATTCTTGACCTGAGGACTTAAATGGTTTTGAGAAATGCAGGTGCATACATGAGCCATGAAATAATTGATTTGCACAATACATACCGAACTGATTTTGAACATGAGACAAAGAGAAAATTTGTAAGTATATAAGTTTTACACATGATGCTCAAAAATAAAAAAAAAATTGGAAAGCCATAGGTCGGTCAAAATAATTCTTTTCATCTACTGCTATAAGCTGTCAAAAAACTTTCAGGACTTCACAAACTGACTTGTGTTGCATATTGTGCTCAAACAAAAAATAATTTGCTATTGGTTCCGAAACAAAAATTTTATTTCAGGATGTTTTCTACATCATATAAAAAATTCAAGTCATTTTGAGGTGTTTAGATTCTTCAAAACAGATTGATAAGTAAAGAGTACCGCCATGAATTTTCTGAGCAGAGTGCTCATCCTTGTCATAAAATTTATGAACAATCAATTTGAAAACTGAGTTGATGTAAAGACAGAAGTTGTAGATAAGACAACTTTCTAAGTGTCTGAAAATTTACAGAATTTTGGTATTTGAAATGATATTACAAGGCACATATAGAAATGTGAACAAAATCGTTTACTCGTTTTGCATAATACGAAGTTACAAAAAGAAATGATTAGGACCAAATATGGAAAATAAAAAAATGTTAAATCCACCAAGAGAAAGAACATGTGAGGAAGTCTGAAAGTTTCAAAAGAGAGAGGATTCTATTAAGGAACACGGAGGAGCGAACTCGAGGGAATCACGTAAGAGATTTGTGCTTAGAACTCAACCTAACCTTCGCTTAGGAGACTCTTCACTTGGTCTAGTGCAACTTAACCACGGTTTAAGGATTCTTAGTCTTACAGTATTTACCACCACAATCAAGAGATCGGGAAAGGTTCAACAAGATCTAAGGAAATCTTATCTTAGAGGAAAGGAATCTAGAAGATGCTTTGCTCGATACCAACTTTAACGCCCGTTTCGGACACGAGTCCTTATCCGAAAAGGAAGGTTAGGCACGCATAATATTAAATAAATCTAATATTACACGTAAGCCTCTACTATGTCGTATCAAATAAAGCAAACGGAAGCAAAAGACTCGGGCAAAATTCTCCATACAACCAAGATTAGAATGAATAACTAAAGGGTAGAAATGTAACTTATTACATTGGAAAACCAAACGAAATCTAAAACATACGAAAATCCTCTGAAAGAAACTAAAAAAAGTTACAATGTTTCCCAAAGAACAACATGTCTAATGAATATAAAAGAAACAGAATAACTAAATGCTTCAACTCCGGCGTCCTCAAACGTCGTCATCGAAGTCCTCATCAAGCTCATGGTCGACCTGTTCATCTTATCTCCCCCAAACACATAAATAAACATGCATTTTAGGTAAGTACATTGTGCATAGTAAGGAGTAGAAGATACAAATTAACTAAGACTCTTTAACAAGTTTTATTATAATAGTTATCTTTATGAGACTGACTCTATCTAGGGTTCACTTCATGTCCATCAACATGTCATGACTAACTATTTCTAACATAGCTTATCTTTGTTACATCTGAATTCTATGGCACTACGCATGATGCTACTCACCACGAAGTATCTGGGTGTAACCTAGTAGTGGATCACACCAATAGCCACGGGCTAGTCCCGATAGTATACACGTTCGGTGAAATCCCTCTACTCCTGGTGCCCTCTAATGGCCAGCAAATTTATCCATCCACGAGTACCCTCTACTCCTGGTGCCTCTAGAAAGGCCAGCAAGTTTACTCGTTTTATCCGAAAGCCTACACATTGCGATATAAACTTTTGCCTTACCAAGAATGACATGATGTTTAATCTTTTAGCTATACAAGTATGTTTATTATTATGTTGTTAACTAGCCACCTAAGTGTTTTCAAGTAAGCTCCCTCACAAACTCAACTCTCTTTCCTAGACCTCTAGACACGGACAAGGCCTAGCAATTACACGGACATTGATGAACTCTAGATCAACAAAGCACAAGCCCTTTCATGCCTTTCCGGCGGTCCCGGACTTCAACTCCCTTTAAAATGCGTCCGGTGCCGAACCAAAACACATCGAACTCAATCGGGGCTTGTTCGTTTTCATTTAATTTTATTTAAGCTCATTAGAAAAACCACCATTCAATTAATATTGAAATAACATTAGCCACAAAATCCATTGTCAACGAAACCATATATTATTGTTCCGAAAAATAAAACAACACAACACAATACCAAACAACTACAAGTTATAAATTTATTAAATAATCTTTTTTTTTTCTTTTCCTGGAAATATAGCATATATGCAATAATTACTTATCATTCTTCTTTTTTCTCTTTTTTTTTCCTCCTAGTTTACGGCTGCAATGTTCTTTCATTAATATATATATATTTATATTTTTCTTCTCCTGTGGAACCTACACCTTAAGACCGCATACATCATCACATATAAGTCCTATTTTTCTTCCTCATTCTTTCGGCAATTCACAGGTAATAATAATATGAAAGAAAAACCAAGATAGCAACAATCATGAATAAATAAACATATAATTAAATACGGTTGAACACCAAAAACCGTATAAGAACACCCCTTTACAAAACGAATCAAAAACACGATCTAACCTCTCTAAACCATAATTAATTTGTAGGAAGAGCCTCTTACCTTCTAGCAAGCTATTCCCACCAAACAATGACAAGGTCCTAACTTTCGGGGGTTGAATCGACGCTCTCTTCACGACGATTCCGTTGCTCCACTCTGATCCAAAAACAATTGAGATTGGACTTAGAAACTAATCGAAAACTCCTTGAGCCATCAAAGCCCCACGCCGTTCCCTCTCTCAACGTTGGTAAATTCTGATTTCTTTTAGGTTGTGGGAACTAATGGGATCTATTTTCGTTAAATAGACAAAATCCCAATTGTTAACCTAATTCCTTATTTTCCTTAATTACCTTTATTATTAAAAATCAGATTTTTCCCCTTAAATATATATATACACATAAAATACTTTAATCCGTAAATCATAGTACTCCATTTTTTGCAAAAATACACGTCCGCCCTTTTTCAAAAAATCGGGATATTACACATATGGCGGTGATATCGTGGTGAGGGCATTTCCATTGTGCCTCCTTGAATCTTTCCCAAGATTTCTCAAAAGGCTCGGCTGGTTTTTGCTTGAAATTCATGATGTCTTTTCTCATCTGTAGTGACTTCCTAGGTGGGTAGTACTTATTCATAAATTTTTGCAGTAGGTCGGTCCAAGTTTGGATCGATCATGGGGCTAGATACAATAACCATATATTTGCCTTGTCTTTCAGAGTGAATGGAAACAATTTCAGCTTAATGTTGTCTTCAGGTACTCCTGCTGGTTTGACTGTGCTGTCTATCTCCAAGAAGTTAGTGACGTGTACACTAGGATCTTCGTTCAGTACTCCATGAAAGGTAGTGTAATTGGTCACCATTTGTATCACGCTTGGCTTTGGGTGAAAGACATCAGCTGCATTCTCTGGTTGAACAATCACTGGCACGGATTGCTCAATCGTTGGCATTGCATAACTCTGTAGAGTTCTTCTACCTCCTTGTACCACAACACCTTCTCCGTTTTCTCTTCCGTTGACACCGTTTTGTCCATTCTGTGCCATTGCATTATCTGTATCCTCCAAAGGTGGAATTTCCTCTTCCTTCTCGCTATAATCTCCTTCGTGTGAACTCTCTTCATCTGCCAGCCTAACTATTTTCTCTCGAGCTTCCTTTCTCTTTTGTATTGCTAATTATTCAATCTCAGGTATGAATCTCTCGAGCTTGCCTGCTGAAATCCGTGTAGCGTACTACAAGACACAAAAAAAATTGAAAAATTTAGTGACTTGCTTCGGCGGCTATTATACTCGTCTGGCCGACTAAAAAATACAGACTCATGGACTCGACGCTGAATAGACAGAACCGATTCTGCGAATCACGGAATCGTGGGTAACCATTGATTAACCGGTGTGATTTTTCTAGATTCAAACAAAGCAGACTCATGCGACTCGGTATAAGCAGACTATAAAAGCAGACTCAAAATTCTGAGACACTCAATCTCAAATAAGAAGAATTCACGACACGAGTCCCCAAAAACTGCGCCACAAAATCTTGATCGCGTGCAAAGCACTCGCTAGCAATAGGACTAGGTCTATCATAGTAAATCTTGGCGAGTCGAGGTCGAATTCCACAGAGACTTGTAAGAACGTAGATTTATTGAGGCGATATTGTCATGATGGACTACGACCAACTATAATATAGACATAATATTGGTGCCATAAACTAACGAGATTATGGAAGTTCATACAGAGCAAACAAAAGATTCTAAGGTATTAGTCTAATTATATGTGATTAGTTATTCCCCCCACACATGCAATAGTCATCCGCGTTGGTAAATTTTAATACATTGGCACTTTCTGGGTGCAACTCCTAACCTTATCTACTTTCATTTGCAAAGACAACAGACAATCTATCACGCAACTAACCTCCTTTGTTGGTTGTATTAGTTCATACGCAATAAGATCTAGAGTTGCCGGCACGAGACCGAAAACCTCCCTAGGCTGCTATCGACAATGACTAGCACGTTCCTATGGATCCATCAAGACTATGACCTAATTAACACTTCACCTTCCAAGTGCTTCATGCCAATTTATGATGACATGCAAATAGTTGATCAGGCAACTAATATTTAAATTAAATCTGTCGGTCAACGTAGTTGGCGCCGATTGTCATGAACTAGTAATTTACTAGGTATTCAGATCTTACGATATAGACCGTCGTAGATCTGAAGAACGCAATCACTATTTCATGATTTCTTCACCAACTAATTAGATCTATACATACATGGGGTAAAATTAACTAACTACTACATAATTAAACTAAATAAACAATTAAAACATACTAGTCAAATAGAACAACGACAGATTTACATCTTGGAAAAGGCAGAAAATCATACCCTCGAAGATGAGTGTAGATCTCCCTCGGATCTCTTCCTAGGTGGCGACTCCGTCGTCTCCTCGACCAGAACTCATAAAATAAAATAAAGAACTTTTATTGCATAATACTTGTAAGTTTTTGAGGTACAATGAACTCAAAAGTGGACACACTTAATTCTGAGGTGAACCCTCTTATTTATAGCTAAATAAACCGACTTAGAAACACCTAGAACAACTCCTCATTCAATAAAATGTGTTTCGGAAGATTTTGGACTCTCGGTAAGTCGGTGGCAGCTCCAGATTTACCGGGGGTATTTTTGTCTTTTTCTTTCTGCCGACTTAGCTTGGAAGATTCTGGAATACCCTAGGCCCAATCCTCTCGTTCAATCCTCCAGAATTGTAAAAAATGCTCAGCCCAATATTCCGTATCCTAAAAATAATCAAATAAAGCACTAAATAATATCGACTAAAGGAAAATAAATGTTAAATGCAAAATACTCGACTCATGAACCCGACATATGATATTCAACTGAAATAGATCATATTTATAGGTCGAAACAACTATTTTTAGCTCGTAATGGATAGAATGTTGATACCATAGGATATACTATTTTGAGCATCATCAAAATCAACACAGGAAGAGAGAGAAATCCGTATTCAATCTGAATGGAACCTAAATCAAAGATTCTATGAACTTGAGACACATCTATCAGAGATCTATAACTGTCAGAAAGGCATTTTAGAAATCACTCATGAGTTAGTTATCCAAATTCAATGATGCCAAAATGGGAAGTAGAAGAAAGCAAAAGAAAGCTGAAGCTAAAATTGAAAAAGCTGAATGGTGAAAAGGGAAAGTCAACCTCAAACATCAAGGATCCTATTGAGCTAAGTGAAGATGATCTTAACAGAAAGTATAAAAAACTTGGTGAAAAGAGAGTAGTTCTCACAAAAGAGCTATGGATGGATTTTTGGAAAGGTTCTGATCATCCCGAAGACCAAATACAAGTACAAGACCTATGAAGAATCTTTGGTAACCTTCCTATCAAATAAGTTTTACTCTCAAAAGATAAGTGAACATAAGAAGTTCAGAAGAATGGAGGCAAGGCTTGGAATTAAAGACAAAAGAGAACAAATAAAGATTGACATTGGTGAGTTGGAAGACTACTATAGAGACAATGATGATCTTCCCAAGCTAGCTCTATGGAGAAAATGGAAGGAATCAAGTCAAGTTGACTACAACAATATGTTCAAAAAGGAAGACACAACCAAGGAAGCAGAATACAGATTACATGATAAGGAAAGATTGTTTGATAAAATTACACAGCAAGCTTAGAAGCTCAGCTTTGAAAAATGATATTGTAATCAACTGAACATCAAAACTAGTTTTGGAACTTCTAATAATAAAACCAGTTTCAGTTTTACCATTTGGTTTTAATTTAAGTTTGTTTTGTATTTATGCTTTTATTTTAAAGAGGGTTTTGGCATCATCAAAAAGGGAGAAATTGTTAGAAATAAAATTTGAGTTTTGAAGATGATTCATAACTTATATATTAACTGTTTTTTTAAACCCCATTGACGAAATGCTAAGTCTAACTGTTATAGTGAAAAGCTAAAGATCTCTAGAACTGAATGTATAGGATTTATTAAAGTTTGGTTATTGTATAGGTTATAGCAGACAAGCACTGTAATAGATAGGGAGTCTTAAGACTGAAACTAGAAGTTATCCAAAAAACTGAAGCTTAAGGTACTTAAAACTGAAGATTGAAAAAGATAAGTTCGCTGAGGGATCTGACTTGGTTGAGTTATCTAGAAGCTGAAGGCTGAGGGGACAAACTCAGTTATGAAAGTTGAGAAAACAAACTTGGTTACAAAGATAGGAGAACTGAGGGTTCAAACTCAGTTTATGAAGGCTAAAAGTCGAGACTGTAAAGTTAGAATTCAGATAAGTCTGTGATGGACTGAACTGACTCTATGGATCTTGTATGAAGACCTGTTTTACATAAGGACAATGTAACTTAGTTGTTTTATAAGATAAAATGGTGTACTCTGATCCCACAAAACTAAGGATCATAAGACATAGCATAAAACCGAGTGTTATCTACTAGCATATGATAACTGATTGAACTAACACTAATCATAAAACCGAGTTTCACCAAAACTCAGTTCAGCATACTTTCAAAACCGAACATCACAAAATAAGGCTTTAAAATATATTTCCGCTGCATTTAACTCAGCTTTAGAAAAAGTCAGATGACACTTTTCTAAATTCAGTTATCTTAACTTCGTTCTAAGTTTTCAGTTTAGAAAACTCTGTTTCTGTCAAACTCGGTTTGAGTTTCAGAACTTAAATTTTTAGTGACAAGTTTATTCACTCCCCTCTAAACTTGTCGCAGGCCTTGATTCGTTTCCTAGGTGTAACATAGAGTCAGTCCATGCAGAAACAAAGATCTCCTTGTGTGCCTCTAACCATGTACCTAAAGTGTAATTCATTGCTTCTTCGCTAAATGTCTTCTTAATTACATTCCTCCAATCGGTCATTGAGCTCTTCTATTGAACATGAGTTAACAACGTCATTCCATGTTGTCATTAAATTCTTCCAAACCGCGCTCGTCGTCTTTGCCTTCAAGTTTGCAACAAGACCTTTTTTGATGTACCGTCGGCATAAGAGATTATTTGCTTTAGAGATTCAATAATGCTGCCACTCTATCCGTCACAATACAAGCTCTATTCTCACTTTTGTTGCCTATTGCTTGTCAAAAAATATTCAGACCCCATGTGTAGTTCTTTTCCCTTTCCAAACATAACAGTGCAAACCCCATTGAGAAAGACAAGTCCATAGAAGTAACAGTAACAATCTGCAATAGCAGCATCTTGTACTTGTTCGTCTTGTACGTACAGTCCATAAGAATCACTGAAGGGAAGCATCTAGCAAGAGACAAACTATAAGTATGTGCCCAAAAAACATCTTTCACTATGCTATTGTCTTCTCTGCAGTGAACAAAAGATTTATATTTATCTGCAAGATTGAATACTTGTTGCATGACAGAACGGCCATCTCTTATTTTAATTTTTATCTTGAATAGATGTTGTATATCGTTTTTCGATGACGTGCAATTCTTATAATCTTTCGATCTCAACTCCATAATATGTGTTTAGGCAAAATACCCTTTTTTTTGTCATTCTAGCAACCTCCTCAATATGTTCTTTATCAATTCTTTCAAGTTATGCATGACCCTCATCTAACTTGACAGAGTTGTGATCATGACTCCCATTCAAGACTTCTACCATCCAAAACCCTTTCAATCTATCTTGCATACTTTTTAATAAGATCGGACATCAACATTTCCATGTACATGATTCCTTTGGTGCGTTCTTTCCGGTACCACCCACTTTTTTTCTCATATTTATCACATTTGCAAAAGGTTCCTTTGTACTCCGCCCATCTCACATTGGAATTTTATGTACAACGTCCGTTTTCCTGTCAAATCTGATCTCAACTTGATAAGGACAACCCTATTTGATCTTGTCGATTCCTTTAGATATGTGGTTACCTCTTTGTGCGTATCAAATACCTATTAGAAAAATAAAATGTAAACAATATGAATCAAATTTACTTTGCACAAATAATACAAAACATGTTTATGTTACATACATGGTCAGTTGTAAAAAGTGAAGTCATGTCGGTTGCTAGTTCTTCATGCACAACATCTCTCAATAAAATTTGGTTGTCGGCATAATTTTTAAGAAAATCTTGATCCTCATCAATCATAACATCAACCAAATGCAGAAAAATGCAAATTGTATTAGCTACATTCCAGTTAAATTACAAAAATCGAAACACATGTTCACTTAAATGTTGCTTACCTCTAAAAACATTGCATCATCTGTACATATCTCTGGATCATTCATTGGTCTCTTACCCTTGTCATTATTTGCACCATCACATGGTTTCTATGAAAAGAATACGAAAACAAACAAGTGAGTGATACAAAAATACAAGGACACGGTCAAATGTGAATAAATGATTATAACGTCGGTGACCATGACGTTCATGTACAGGAAAAACGTCATGGGTACTATCGTCTACATAACGTCAACAAGATCGCCGTTTTAGTAAAGGAAAAACGTCAGAGTATTCGATGTTTAAACCTTACATAACCCTTTTTAACACAGAATATAACGTAACGCCGGTTAAACCCTATAATTGATCGGAAAACGCAAAAAAACTCTATTTTTATCACCCAAATCATGTTCTTGAGTGCATAATATACACATAATAGGTAATCCATTCAACGATTTTAAGTATTAATGATGAAAACTAGTGTTTAAAACATCAAAAAAAAATATTTTGATTGCATATGTGCTTCCATTTAGCTTGAAAATGATATGCCTTCAAGTCAGATTCCATCAAATTCTTCATTAGAATGCATTTTGGGAGGAATGGAATGAGTAGATTGAACTTGGTTTTCTTGAAGGTTTGTATGAGAAGATGAAGAAGAATTCATTTTATTGTGTTTAGGTAATTGTCAAGGTGATGAAGGTGATGAAGAAGAATGTATTTATGAAGAAGAATATGGTGTATATTGTTTATTAATGGAATTTTTGGTGAAGATGAATAAGGATTATGAAAATGAAAGGGTTTTAGAATTTTGATATGAATTTATTGATGATGAAGATTAAAGGGTGTTTTGGATTAAGGTTAATATTTTTGGAAGTTATGTATTTAATTGGTTAATGTTAAGATTATAGTTTTAATGAAGGACTAAAATGTTCTATTAATTTAATAAAGGACTCGATAGTATTTTTATAAAATTGTGGTGTATGAAGTAATTTGTTTCTTTTTTTGGGTGTCCGAAGTAAAAAAAATGTTAAGTATTTTGTGGTCCTAGATCGTATGTTGATTAATTTTCAAAAGTAACGTCTCATCGATTTAAAGATTTTATAAGTACTTTATATAATATGGATTATATAAGCTCTTGTTTGAACTGCAATTTATACATAAGTATATCCACGTGTTATTTAATCATGTCACTAATGGCCATGAAACAATCATGTTCTTGTCATTTGGCAAAACATTGTGTTAATCTTATTTTTGTAGGAATTCAAAATAATGAATTAAAATTTTGATTATTTTACCAATTGAATTGGTTAATAATTTAATTAATTATTGGACCTTTATCATGTTGCTTGCCCCTGTGTTATTAAAATCCTGATCTCTAAATAATGCCTAGCTCTTGTTTCTTTATTCAGCCTGGCCTAATGCTTCACACGCCCATTTACCCGGACTTCTATCAATTAACCCGGTTTTGACCCGAGCCCTACACCTAAATATCAAAAACTCGGCTACCTCCTCATTTCCTCCATTTCTCGCTTCAAAAAACCCTAATCCCTCTCGATCGATTTTGTAAATCCTCATTCTTCAATGTATGATGATCTGAGGTTTCACTCTCCACGTGGAATAATTTGAGTGGTCCAAATGGCGCGTGTGAAAAGTCAATAATAAATACAGAGGGTATCGGATCGATCGATATGTGCGCGAAGAGATAGTAATTCTTGGCGTGATTCCACAAGTATCCAACCTAGATTACCCGTTCGATAGAGTTCGAGTCGACACCAATGCTCACGACTCGGATCCCCAGAGCCCATATCCAACAGGTTATTTGGGCGGGGGCAAGGCCCATTAAGGGTAGTTATGTCAATAGACAGTGCCGCCCCTACTTTTTTAGGGCGGAAGGTAGACCTAAACCTATAAATACATCCCTCCAGGAACTACGTAAGGCTTGATTCCTGGACTTTCAGACAGGATACGTAGGCAATCCAAGATACATTCTTGGACTCAGCCATAATACACCAAAAATACCACCTTTTATTCATATTTAGCCATCTCGATCTCTTACAGCTCATCCTTAGATTACGCGTGGCCTCAATTCACAGGTGGTGCGTTATTAAGCATCGTCATTTGGCGCTAGAAGGAGGGCCTTCTACCGGTGAGTTGGTAAAGAGATTGCAATGGTGCCGCCAGCAAGGAAGAAACCGACGAACAGCAAGAACATGCAGATCGAAGAGCGCACGGATATAGATCCAGCAGGGGTTCCATCTCAGATTCAAGAAGTCCCCACTGGATCTAGACCCGCGGTTGCAGATCCACCCAGGCCTCAGCTTCCCCCACAGCTGCAAGACATGGCAGACCACTTAGCATCTTTGGATGAGGACGCCTTGAAGAGGGTGGTAGCCTCGGCACTCATAGGTAAGGAATCTGCAATCCCACGAAGAACATCGCTTTAGACCTCCAGTCGTAGGGAGATTGATAATGCTAAGGGGAAGAGGCGGTCGAGCCTCAAGAAGAGTGTGAGGAAGGCGCGATTGAAATCAGCGTGACTAACGCCCGCAAACGTCCTGAACAAGAAAAGCTTCAGCGGCAGGTCGAGGATAGCATCCGAAACGAGTTCAACCGCATTGTGGGGAAAGATCAACCCACTGAATGGCTTGAGTCGCCATTTAGTCCCGAAATCGAGATATATACGATGCCCGAATCCTTTAAGCCACCCAAGATGGAGCCCTATGACGGTACTACGGACCCAGAGGACCATCTATATCGATACATATCTCTGATGAGGTTGAGAAACGCCAATGACGCCATGAAGTGTCGAGCTTTCGATACGTTGCTCACAGGTCGAGCTCGAGAGTGGTTTCACAAGCTACGTCCCGGATCGATCTCTAGCTTTTTACAGTTGGGACAAAAATTCCGAGACGCTTTCATTGGGAACAAGAAGTTCCACCTTAGCGCTACGCACCTCATGAATATCAAGCAAGACAAAGGGGAATCTACTATCGACTTCATGAGACGTTTCAACCTTGAAGCCATGAAAGTGCATAATGCCAGTGATGCACTGCAAGTTAATGCCTTTGTAGGAGGTCTGCGGAATATGAAGCTGTATGATAAGCTATCCAAGAAAATGCCGAATGATATGGATGAATGTGTGAACATAGTCCATAGATTACGCCAAGGTGAAGAAGCGGTCGCGTGCACACCATTTCACTTGGCCTCGGCTCAGGAACGACTCGAAAGCCGACCAAGGGGTCAACCTAGGGGTCGGAACGAAGAAAGCAAGACCAACGTCTTTGATCGACTGACAGCTCCGATATCGGATCGGTTGGGAAAGAAAGGAAATTTGAAAGACCGAGATTTTATACCCCTCAACCGATCTCGGGGGGAGGTATTGGAAATCATGATCAAGAAGAACATCGCTCGGACACCTAAGCCGATGTCCAAAGATCCAGAGAAAAGAAAAAATACTCACAAGTATTGTGACTATCATAGAGATGTGGGGCACGACACGGAAGAATGCTTTGATTTGAAGAGGGATATCGACGCCTGTATCCAAGAGGGTCGATTGGATGAAGTTGTTGACAGGTCAGAAAAAGACAATGTCGAAGAAAAGAGGGAAATGGCGGCGTATCGGATGGCCAGTTATAAAAGAAAGATTTCTCAGTATTACAACGCGAGGGTGAAATACAAATACTTCCAAGTAGGAGACCTCGTATTGAGAAAAAATGAAGCCAGCAAGCAGGACCCAATAGGCAAGCTTGAGCCGAATTGGGAAGGTCCATATAAAATCTTGAAAGTGCATCCTAAGGGTCATATCGGTTTAGGCGGTCGGATGGAAGCACAGATGCCCTCGAACTTGGCATGCCACCAACCTCGAAAAGTATTATGTTTAAATTATTTCTTATTCTCATGACTTCTGCAGTTCTACTTTCATCAGTTGTAATAGGTCGATATGACATTGTATTTCGATTCCTTTTATAAAGCATGCTTTCTTTTCCTTTTTAATTACGCCACATATGCAAGACCGTATGAAAAGGTAAAGAGGGGGAAAAAGGGCAATGATTGACCACGACATCAGTTCTCCGGCCCGCCCAACTCAGCACTATATGGTGAAAAAAGCCAAGTCACTGACAATGCTTATAGCACCTCGACACGATGAAGCCGGAGAAAATAGTGAATAAAGCCAAGTCACTGACAATGCTTATATCACTTCCGAGCTATGGACCATCGATACGATGGATTTAAAATAAAGATAGTGAATAAAGCCAAGTCACTGACAATGCTTACATCACTTCCGACATGCCAGTAAGCCACGATGCTAAGCAGTCGACGGATCCCACGATGGATTCTTAACTCGGCTCGATCGTAAGTACCACGATGTGCTCGATCGAAAGCAAGATAGCCGACTCGAGCTCCGACCAAAAAGCCAAGTCAAGCCAATATGGCAGTGCAATGCTAGGTCGACTCTTACTCAAGTGTACTACGAGTCGTGAACTCATACTACACTTCGAGGGGCCAATAGGGGAATTAAGTCGACAAGACTACACCCCATAAGGCATTGTTTGCAAGGGAATTAAGTCCAAAGGACTACACCCTAGACAAATGATCGATAAAAAACAAAGACATTCAATGGAAAAACAGATCTAAATTGAAAAATCTAAAAATGCAAATTGGAGCAATGTCAAAAGTTTACAAGATCGAATCTATGAAAAGCAAGTTCAGACAAATAAAAGGAAAATGTCAAAAATTGTTACAACCACATCGAATCAAGTTTTTAAAGAGATAAAGATAAAATGGCATCAGACTTCAGGCGGCAGGCTGATTTGAGGTAGAGGTGTTGGTCTCGACCTGTTCTTCAGACTCGATATTTTTCGCTGCATTTTCCTCCAGGTTGGGAGCCACGTACTTATCATACAAGGAGACACCAGACTTGAACTCGTTGAAGTATTGTCCATATCGGGGGATGGCCTCAGGATCATACAAATAGGCTTTTTCGATGGTGGAAACCTCAAAGCTTGGTTCGACATCCTTGACTTGGTCAAGGGCCATGGTGAATCCACCTTTCATACCCTGAGTCATCAACACTGATAAGTTGTTCTCCAACTCCATCGAGGCCAAGAAGTCCATCTTAGCTGTTTCCATACGAGTCGTCAGGTCGTTGAGAAGAGATTGGAGGTGGGTGCGGGCTTTGATCGCCGTCTCTAGTTCGGCTTTCGATCCAACAAGCTCCGACTTCACCCCTTCTAGCTCCGACTTCACTCCAGCTAATTCCGACCTCATCACCCCCATCTCAGCATCCCTGTCAAGTATATCTTTCAAAGGTTTAGATAAATCGTTTTTAGCTTTTGACAGATCCGACTCGAGTTTCACGCGCGTCGATCGTCGATTTGTTTATCTTGGCCTTCGCTTCCGATGTCCGAGTTCAGTTTGGCGATGGTTTCCTTATGTTCCTCTAAGGTAGCAGAAGGGGAGGCAATCCGGTTCAGGGCCACCTTGGCTGCGAGTCGAGTCTGTAAATTGGCGCACCAATAATGCCAGAAACAGACAAAAGTCCCAGGGTTATAAGAAAAATATTAGAAGACTTACAGCACGTTGGCTTTTCATGAGGAAGTCATGCGGCTCTTACCGAGTCATGCCTTCCATCTCTGCCATGCTTGTTGCGGGAAGCATCTCGGTGGTGGCGGGAGGGGCGAGGTTACGGGTCTCCTTCCCGACCCCATGCCTCACCTCGGTCGTTTTTGACATTTCCTCGGGACCAAGTTCTCTTGATCTCCTCGACTACATTAGCCTCGTCAGTGGGTCCCTAAGAATGTTGGGCGTCGATCATCGGAGTGGTGGATCGGATGGATCCTCTCGACTTCCGAGGTTATAGCACTGAGGTGGGGTCTTCACCGATGCCGACAATTTCTGGATTTTCTTTGGGTCGGTCTTCTTGGGGTCGGGCACCTTACCGATTGCCTCCAACTTTGAAAAGTGCTCCACCGCAAACGAGACAACTCGACATTAATACATCATGAAAACCTTTATCATTCACGAAAAAGGAAAGCAAGTATAACGACTCATTGGACCAATAAAAATCTACACAACACTCGAATATCTTGATCGAGTTCCGGATAAGCGTCGGTCCTGCGAGTCTCGATATCGGCAAAAGGATATAAGGGACGCAGTTCCGGTCGCGACGTCGGGATGAGCAATCTCGAGGTCCCATATTCTTCGGGGCGTCGTCGAGTCGATCCGGTCATGCCATTTCTGCGGCTGTTAAACCAAGTGTGGGCGTCGATATCTATTAATCCATGTCGGATGAAGAAAATTTGAGGTTTCCACTCGCCATGAGAGGCGAGATCCCTTTCACGAATTCCGATGCGAGCACGCTCAGAAGGTATACCACCCCGCATCCCGCAAACTCGTCGAGGAATAGTACTTCGAAACAATCGAACCAAAATCGGACCTTGGCGATTCGACACGCCAAAGACGAATCCCATGACGCTCCTAACCCCGTTTGGAGCAAGTTGTGGACGCCGATCTGTAGTGTCGGAGGACCTCTATGAAACACGGGTCGAAGGGAATCTTAATCCCTCTTTCAATTGCGCCGATATATGGCGCGAAACCAGTGGAGGATCACATGCGAATTGATATCGACCGTCGGACACTTTAATGTTGTCGGATGAGTATTGGATTCCATATCTCGAACAAATCGCCTTGGCTTTCTCTTGAGTTAGATTTGACACACATCCATACGGTCCTTGCCCTCGCATTACGGTTTTGCGTTTGGCAACAGTCGAGAAGATCCAATGGGTCGAGGAGATGTCTCTCCGCTCTCTTCCTCCTCTTCTTCTTCTCCGGTCGCTTTCTCACCGAAGCGACCGGATTCTCGAGAGACTGCTTCCTCCGTCGATTCTACTTGATTTCAACAATTTCCTCTCTGCTTGCAGGAGTCACTATCGCTACTAGACATGGACTTGGGAAGAAGATACAAGAGGCAAAAACAAGAAGAAAAAATTTGAGTAAGATTAGGGCTTACTTGAGTTTTCGCTAAGCGAGATTTGCGTAAGTTTCTGAGGCGAATGAGAAACCCCAAGGTCTTGGACTCTTATATGCTTGTCAATCTTCCAAATGATTTGAAAGGGCAAGATTGGGGGCAGTTATAGGTTTTGAAGCACGGTTTTCAAGGATAGTGGGCTGACAAAGCGCTTCGTTTCTCACACTCATTAATGATGGTACAGCGTGACGTCAGCCTGACGATAGCCTATATCGGCTAGTATGACAGCTGTATTCCCGCCTAAAGAAGACCACGTGTCAAAGAGGTTTTTTCAAAATTTGAGATCCGACATCAGCAACTCGAGACGAGCTTCCTCCCGATCTGGGGGCTTATGATGATCTGAGGTTTTCACTCTCCAAGTGTGGAATAATTTGAGTGGTCGGTGGCGTGTGAGAAAGTCAATAATAAATACGGGGTATCGGATCGATACGATATGTGCGAAAGAGATAGTAATTCTTGGCGATTCCACAAGTATCCAACCTCGATTACCCGAGTTCGATAGAGTTCGAAGTCGACACCAATGCTCACGACTGGATCCCGAGCCCATATCCAACAAAGTTATTTGGGCGAGCAAGGCGTTAAAGGTAGTTATGTCGATAGACAAATACGCCTCTACTTTTTAGTGAAGAAGGTAGACTAAACCTATAAATACATCCTCCGGGAACTACGTAGAGCTGATTCGCGAACTTTCAGACGTGAGATCGTAAGCGATCCAAGATACATTCTTGACTCAATCATAATACACCAAAAAAATACCACCTTTTATTCATATTTAGCCAATCTCGATCTCTTACAATTTCATCCTGGGATACGCGTGGCGCCGATTCACAGGTGGTGCGTTATTTAGCATCGTCAATGTACATCCCCGATAATCTGCAAAGGATTTCTCCTCTACCATAATTCTATATGCACTCCAAACACCTCTCCCAGAAACCTGGTGCAATTACTGCCTTCCCGATATTCTTCTATCACCCTTACCAGTTTCGTCTCTACTCATCTTCTTCGTGCTGAATTTTCATATGGAAAGTATTCGTACAGCAACACAAATATTTTGAGCCGTGAAGGCTTTTAAATGTTGCGATATCGGTTAAAATTTATCAAGCTACAGCAACCGTTCCATTTTTAATTCTGGAAGGCAAGATCGACGCTTTTATTGCTGGGGATTCGCAGCTTTCTTGTGTATGTATGGCATGGCGTTTCCTCACTGCGCGTGCTCAAAATCGGAGCTTTAATACTTCGATTCAAAGGTTTTACATCCTATTGTCAGCAAGGTAAAATCCTTCTAATTATGTTTCATTTATTTTTCTGATTAGGACGTATATCTACCTGATTTTGTGCTAAAATCGTTAGGGAATGTTGTCCCTGTAAAGGTTCTATCTTGGTACTAAATTGAGGATGATTCGAACATTTATTTCCTGATTTGGAAGTTCATGCTGTCAATATTCTTTACCAGGTGAACCCGTTCCGATGCTCATCTATATTCGACATTTACTTAGTTGATTTGGGTGGTTTAGTGTGCAAATCTTGTGCTATTTATTTCTTGGCAGCCACCTATTCTCTGGCATGGTCAAGATTGGTGTTTTAATAAGAATAGATTGTAGTCTTTGTACAATGCTTGACTGGGCAGTCTCACAAGTGTTCTAAATCAGAGCGTTAATACCCAATTCTCAATTAATTCAGGGAAGTCTCCTTCCTTTTAAGTCTGTGTTAATACCATGATATTTTGACTGTTAAAAATATGATTTTTTTTTTGCTGATTTTGTGCTATCTATGTTGACTGGTTATGGAAGGGAAATCAGGAAGTAATGACCCAGATTTTCAGGTGTTGTAACAGCTAGAATTGCAACCACTGAACTTGCCCCGAAATTAAGTCTTGATAAATCAAGATTGAACCGCTAGGGTAAAATGGCTTGACCCTCTATAATGCCCGGTCCTAGGTCAAATGACTGAGGGTTAGCACCCTAGAAAGTCATGGTCAAGTCAAGTGTTAAGGGTATGTTACCCAGTGATGCCCTAAAATCAATCTCACACTATTTGGCATCATAGGTAGTTCTAAAATTGATTTTAGGATTAGGTCTAGTGTAATTGAGGTGAGCTAGTTAAATCGTTAAATTGAACCATGACCACTCGAGTCCCTTACACTGTGCTATTAGGACACTGTCTAGAGAAATCAAACCCCTATTAAAGTAACTATGTGGTAAACTAACCATTTACCATGGTTCATCGACCAGACATACTTCATTCATTGACCATAAAACCTAAATATTTGGTTACCGTGACTGGATAGTCACTCCGGTTTAAGATGATTGCTTGGTCAAACAAACTCATTGGGAGGCTCGTTGGCTAGTACTACTCCCAAAGGAGTTTACATGGTCCATTGACCTAAAATACAAATTACTGGTTGACCAAGGCCGAAAATCATCTCTTTAATTGTGCCTCGGATCCCCGTTGATTTCTTTGATTTTGTTCACACTTAAGCCTTGAGATTTAGTCATACCTCTAGGGCTATAAATAGACAATAACATCAACCCACATTTTTACTGAAGTCGGAACACTTAAATCAAGTGCAATCCCACATTTTTTTACTCAAAAGTTTTTTTCATATGTCTGTGAAACGTTGTGGCCTAATCTCATCACTGGCATAATGGTTGAGAGTTGGATTGGTGGTAAATCGTTATAGACAATAGAATTACTGTTCCATAGACCTGAGTCTCAGAATCCTTTGGTGGTCAAAGTGCACTGGTGTTCTCGAGGAATTTGAAGGTAATCAGTGCTTTGTCACTTTTAATTGCTTTGATTGTAAGTGTGTTTCTAGTCTTTGTGTGTGGTCAAAGCGGTATTTTAGTTTAGTGTTAATCTGTGTGGTCAAGGAATTCAAGAACTGAGCAAATTTTATTTGGTTTCACATGCCAAAGTGAACTTACTGTCATAGTCGTATACTCAGGGTTTTTGGTATTCTTGACTCTGTCAAATTATCACTAGAATTGGTATTGACACTTGTGACTATTTTGTTTATACCCCCTTGCATGTTTCCTGAATCACTGAATCAGTTAGGAAACTCTCTGCTTCAGTGCTTTCTCTTTGTGTGCTTGGTTGTACTAAAATTGCTAATTTCGTTACACATCCCGCCTTGCACCAATTGCTGTGATTGTTGAGTCTCACATACTAATTCCACTGTGCTGCACTTTATCTTTGGCTGAAGTTGTAGAGCACATAATCTGTTTCATGTGTTGTGACTTGCTGAATTTGTGGACGTAAGTGATGTACCAGAAATCTTCCATGTTGTGCATCTACACCTCCAGAACACTTTGTTTAAATCTGTTGAGTATCTGTTTCTGTTGAATATGCTGCAATTGCTGAATTTAAAGATTGCATTTGTTGAATCTGAATAGTAAACTTGCTAATCCTCCTGGTTTTGATTCATCTTGTAATAGATCATGTTCCATCAGTTTTAGTATTGTTAAGAGCTGCGGACTATTTGTGTTACAGTATAGAGGCTGAAGGTAATGCTGAGTGCAATCTGCTGACATATAGCAGCCTGCTGGCTGCTGACAATGTAGAGACACAGCAGCCTGATGAGTATAATATAGATTCTGTTACAAGTTTGTTGTAACCGTTTGTAACTAACTTCCAACTGATCAATGCGGTGTATGAAGCTATAAATACCCCATGATCAGCTACATTGTAATCCAACTTGTAACTTTTAGTTCATCAATAATAATTCCGCATTTTGTTTTTCAGTTTATAATTCATTAAACTTCATCATGGTATCAGAGCAGAAATTTGAGAATTTCTGAATGCTTTCTTGCGTTTTCTTTCTAATCTTTGAAGAATCTTGAGAGTGTTCTTCATCTTTTCTGAGATTTCAGTTTTTTGAGAGTAAATTGTCATCATTTTCCATAGTTTTTTGATCATTTCTTGTTTGGTTTATTCTTTATTTTCACTTTCGTTGTTGATTTGTGATCAATTCTGGAGTTCTTGATAGCCATGGCAGCTATGAAACAAGAAAAAAGTCCCTCTAGTCCGTTTTATGTTCATCCTAATGAGAATCCGTCTATGGTTCTTGTTCAGCCATTGATGAGTGGCAACAATTATAATCCATGGAAAATGTCTATGGAAATGGTGTTAATCACCAAGAACAAAATTGGCTTCATAGACGGCACAATCAAAAGGCCAGAAGCAGATTCAACAAATTTCCATTCATAGAGACAATGTGATACAATGGTGAGATCATGGATCTTGAATTCTGCAGAGAACACCATTGCCCATAGTTTGATGTACTTCAAGAGTGCACATGTAGTTTGGAAGAATCTAACAGCTAGATTTTCTAATGTTGATGCCTTGAGGCTTTCAGATCTTCCTGAAAAGATGCATCTGTTGAAGCAAGGCAATGATTCTATCAATCAATATTTCACAAAATTGATGATTCTGTCTGAAGAAATCAAGACCATTAGGCATGTATCAGTTTGTTCTTGTGATCTTCAATGTCACTGCAATGCAATTAGCACACTAATGGATCATATGGAGGCTGAACATATCATGAAATTCCTAAAAGGTTTAAGGGATGAGTACGAGCCAATGGTTCCCAGGCAATGCTGATGGTGCATTTTCCAGAAATCCATTATGCCTTTGCAATGGCCATTAAATTTGAATGACATAAGTTGTATGTAGCCAATAGGGCCAAGAATCAAGATTCTATGGTTCTCTTGTCTCAGAAAAGTGGACAAGGGCAAAATCGGATTGTCAGCAGACCTAACTCTGTATCTGCTGCAAATTCCAGAACCAAAAATCCAAAGAAGATGCAATGCAGTTTTTGTGGATTTAATGGTCATACTGAGGAGACTTGTTACAAGAAACATAGTTATCCTCCTGGTTTCAAGTCAAAAAGGGCTAATTTGGTAGAGGAATAACAGTCATCAGAAGAAGATCAGGCCCAAAACAGGTCTGCTAGACCAGGGTTTCCCAATCTTATTGTACAGCAACATGATAAGTTGATGACTCTGCTGAGTTCTGATCCTCCAAGACATGCAGGGTTTGCTATTGGCTAGCCTGCTGAAACTGTGACACACTACTCACCGGCTACATGGACAGGTGATCTAAATTTAGTAAGATCTATACAACGTATCTTGGACTTTGGTGCCACAGATCACATTGTAGGATCATTAGATTTGTTAAGTAATCCCAAACCTTCATCTGGCATAAAGATGGGATTACCTAATGCAAATAATATTTCTGTCACACATATAGGACAGCTAAGGGTAAACCCTCAACTGGTCCTACATGATGTGTTTTGCATTCCTGGTTTTAAATACAACAATTTTTTTACCTGCCTTTTTTAATCATACAAAAGGTGTAGCTGTTTTTTCTGCTAACAAGTGTGTTTTGCAGGACAAGAACAAGAAAGTGATTGGTTCAGCTGAGTTACACAGAGGGCTCTATGTCATGAATCAATCAATAAGACTCTCTGTTGCCAATGATGTAGAAACTCCCACATTGCCTGATAGACTAGATGATGCTCTTTTATGACATTACAAACTAGGACACTTGCCAGATAAGAGACTGCAAGTCATTAGTTCACAGTCTTCTAATGTCAAGTTTTGTGATCATTACCTTTGTTATGTTTGTCCCATGGCAAAACTAAAGAAAAAACTTTTTTCCATTAAGTATCACTGCTGTAAATTCTGTTTTTTATCTTGTTCACATGGATATTTGGGGTCGTTTGAGATAGCATAATGTGAATGCGCAACAATATTTTCTTACTGTTGTAGATGATTTTTCTAGATTTGCTTAGGTATTTCTTATGAGGCGCAAATCTGAAACTTCTGACCTTGTTAAATCTTTTGTTAAATTTGTTTCTACACAATTTCAAATAATTATCAAAGTTATTAGATCTGATAATGGAGCTGAGTTCATGCTCACTGATTTTTATGCCCAGCAGGGCATCATACATCAGACATCCTGTGTCATCACACCTGAACAGAATGGTATTGTTGAAAGAAAACATCAGCATCTGCTGAATGTTGTCAGGGGACTAAGGTTCCAAGGTAATTTACCCATTGAATATTGGGGTTTCTGTCTTTTACATGTTGTAAAATTAATTAATGCTACATCTACACCACTGCTGAAAGAAAGCATTCCACATGAGATGCTTTATGGCACTAAACCAAATTATTTTGTGTTTAAAGTTTTTGGTTGCTTAGTTTTTTCTTGCACACTTCAGCAGTACAAGACAAAATTTGACTCAAGATGTAGAACTTGTGTCTATCTTAGGAATTCAAATACATCCAAGGGTGCTATTCTTTTAGATATTACCGAAAAGAGGTGCGAAG
Source organism: Gentiana macrophylla (assembly GCA_026214975.1). Taxonomy (NCBI): domain Eukaryota; kingdom Viridiplantae; phylum Streptophyta; class Magnoliopsida; order Gentianales; family Gentianaceae; genus Gentiana; species Gentiana macrophylla. Next base: position 63,176,924 of record CM047809.1, read on the forward strand.
TGATACAAAAATGACTCTAGTCAATTTTTTAGTCGATATAGTTAGTCTATCCATACGAGGAGATGATATGAAAAATGTAACCGATTCTTTCCTTTATTGGGGCTACTGGCCATCCGCCGGGAGTTTCGGGTTTAATACCAATATTTTATCAACAAATCTAATAAATCTAAGTGTAGTGCTTGGTTACTATACATAGAAAATGAATCCTATGTGAGCCCGCTTAGCTCAGAGGTTAGAGCATCGCATTTGTAATGCGATGGTCATCGGTTCGATTCTGATAGCCGGCTTTTTCCTACTTATTAAACTTTTCCATGATTGAAACTTCCCCATCATTCTACCCCCAGAGGGAAAGGTGCTTCCCCTCTGGGCCGGTTGTGGGCGAGGAGGGATTCGAACCCCCGACACCGTGGTTCTTAGCCACGTGCTCTAATCCTCTAAGCTATAGGCCCTACCTCGTCTCCAGTGGATCTGTTCCCGGGAGTACCCTCAAAAATAAGGACCCTTTCCTCTCCCCAGCCATTTCATTTCGGGTTAAGAAGGTGTGAAAGTGCGTTTCTGATAATAATGATCCACATAAAAGGGACGCATAACCCAATATCATCATCGTTACGTGCATTGTTAACCATTCGGATTGAAGAGCAGGTACTAATATTGAAGATTGGTGTATTTCAGTTAAAAGTCCTGACATCGAAAAGCCTTGAGTAAAAACAGCACTTGAACTCGTTATTATGTATGTATGATGAGATTCCATTGATACAGAGCCAAGTCCAATAGACTTATTGGAGGGTCCCATTGGCGTGCATCGGTTCAAATCCGATAATGGGCTTTGGTTTTTTCATAAAATTGCAACCATAGTATTTCGATTCTCCCTTCAAATAAAAAAAAATAGATTTCATTTAGCCCCCTTATGCTTACTATAACTAGTTATTTTGGTTTTCTACTCGTGGCTTTAACGATAACCTCTGCTTTGTTTATTGGTTTGAGCAAGATACATCTTATTTAAAATTCCTATTTGAAATTAAAATTTTTGAAATGAAGAATTCATAAAATGAAAACTTTCTTCGAGATTTCGTGTATTCTAGAGTTATTTATAGTTTCAATTTTCAATCCTTAGTCGTTGAGATTCATGGCAATTCGGATTAACCCTATTCCGGTCTGGTCCGGTATGGAATGAACTTATAATCTGATGATCGAGTCGATTCCATGATTATAAGTTCATAACCCATTCCCATTTCGGGCGCGGATCCCACATTAGCCCCAAGACGCTGGTCCCGAACGAGAAAAGTAAATGCTTGAGCTTGAGAAGCTTCTGGTCCAGTGGGTCCATAAAACTCACTAGGATAAGAGGTATTATTGAACCAGACAAAACAACAAGCAATCAACCCAATGACGGCTAAAGCCCCTAAACTATAAGATAAGTAAGCTTCTCCAGACCATACCAGTGCGCGTCGAGCCTTTGTGAAGGGTTTAGTTAAGATATGCCAAATTCGGCCAAGTATACAAAAAATTGGTTAAGAGAGGGTATGCAGATAAAAATCCTATTTCCTTTCTGTCTGAAACCAAAGACATCTTTGTTGCTAGAAATACTCAATTCCATGAGACTTATTTTCCTCTATTTCAACAGGTATTAGGAAGGGCTAGACATCTTGCTGACATGCCCGTTCCTTTACCAATAATGGACACTTTTGATGATCTGTTGAATTACTCAATGACCACTAAAACAGGATCACCACAATTTGCGGTATATAATAAAGAGCATGCACCAGCTAATCAGGCACCTGAACCCGCACAATTAAGAATGTCCACAAGAAAAAGGAAATAGCCAACTTTTTATCAAGGAGGTGCGCACAATGTTCAGTAGACCCCACACCTGCTGAGTGAAGTTATGAACCTGGACAACCTGTCAGGAGACTATGCCAGTTCATTATTGCTATTGATGTTGTTAAAGAGCCTAAGACTTACAATCAAGCTATCAAGCATGATGAATGGAAAGAAGCAATGCAAAAAGAGATTGAAGCTCTACAAAAAAAATCATACATGGGAAAGAGTTGATCTACCCCTAGGCTAAAAAACCCATTGGGTGCAAATGGGTATACAGAATCAAATACAACCATGATGCTTCAGTAGAGAGATATAAAGCTAGACTAGTAGCAAAAGGCTACACTCAAACATATGGTATTGATTATCAAGAAAATTTCTCACATGTTGTCAAGATCACTACAGTTAGAGGCTAATGTTAGGTGTAGTGCCCGAAAGATAATTTGTGTAATTGTTTTTTATAATAGATGACAGAATTTATCTCACCTTATTACTTGCTTTGTGCTTGTAAAGAATACACTGCTGCGAACCCTAAGTACATCGGTATGTAACGCTTAACTTTCGATGTATGGCATGCACGTGAGGATTGAGTTAATGGTGATATACTTAAATGTTAGTCCGTGGTGAATTTAATCGAGTTTAGGTCTCACGATTAAAAACAACAATAATGCGCGAACACCTTAGGGTGTGATAGTCTTATCCGGATCGCCGGTAGAAGGTACCTACGTGGGGCATTTATATATGATGGCATTCATATAGACTGGACCGATTTAATCAATTTTTGATATAATTCCGTAATCGAGGAATCTTATTAAATCATTAGATGATCATATATGGATCAACCTTAATCCTTAGGTGAACACAGGGTGCTACCTGTCTCGGGGTAGTGTTTGATGTGTTAGTTACGGTTCACTTAAATATGTGTTCCAAGCCACTTCTCATTGACACTATCTCCTGATGAGTGAGTAGTTCTGATTTTCACGAGACATGGAATCCATTCCTTCCTCGCTGCAGTAGAGCGCGATCCCTTTATTTGTTAGCCCTAAGAAAGTGATTGATCCCGGGAGTTCATATTAGACTAATTGATCACTAGTCGATATGTGAACTAATTGATCATCGTGGGTTAATGGTAAATAAGGATAAGATATTCGTGTCGGGTTTACGGAGACATCCCACACAGAGTGGGCGATCTATGGAGGTTAGTCCGTATGTAGTGATTATATCAATGGACGCTTATCTACTCATGAGTTGAGTGTAAGTATATATCTATAATTGGTAGAGTTTAGTTTCGGGTTTATGGTGGCGTAATCCCGGAATTAATAATTTAATATATATATTCTGTTCAATGAATAATATATTTAATTATTGAGAAATTTACTGATTATAGATACATATCCCCGATGTGACTTCTATAATTCGGGCTTATATTCTTGTTTATTTGGGCTCTCAGAAATAATTAATTGGTTGACAAATTAATTGATATGCATGGATATTATTTAGTTAAATTGGGCTAAATAATATAATACACATAAAAGACATTTTATGTGGGCTAAAAAACCCTAGGGGTGGCGCCTATTTTGGTCTTAATTAGCACAAGAATTAATTTTCTTGTGTTATGGAAAATAAAAGATATTCTTGTTATGTGATTGATTGTATGACTTGTTATTTGATTTCCTATTGGTCAATAACATGTCACAATTATTCATTAAAGAAAATATATTTTTATTTATTTCATTAATTAAAACTTGGAGACCAATGATTTACTCTCCTATAAAAAGAGAGTTATTCCAAGTGTAAAACACACTTGAAAATTTTCGGCCATCATCAAAAGAAAAAGAGAAAAAATTAGTTTTTTAGTCTTGGGTTTTTTAAGAAGAAAAACTACATGTTTTTCTTGGTGTTGCATATCAAGGAGGTTCTCATATCAAGAAGGGTGTCTACCAACCACCGTTTGGCGAACATATTTGAAGATCAAGGCTTCTCGTCCTAAGATCAAAGCTTCTCTTCCTACTATTGCTATGGTATTTTCTAACCCCCTTGTAGTAATTAAATCCTTTGTTTATATGTTATAATATATGAATCGTGATCCATCCACTGCGCATAGATCTAATTTGTTTAGATCTGAGCTCCTACTTCCACATGTGGTATCAGAGTCAGGTTCCACGATTTATCTAGTTATTATCATAAATAAACGATTTAATGGAGTGTAATTGCATGTAGATTAATTTTAACTTTTTATATGCATAGATAATGATTGTTTGTTGTGGTTGAAGAAATGGATTGGGGTTGACACTTTTTACTCGTTAGATCTATTTTAAACTCATATAAACGAAGAAAATTCGTTCATATGAGTATAGGAAATTATGTAATTTATTCCATGTTGCAATTTTAATTTCCTAGAAGTAGATGTGTTTTCTCTCTGTTTGGTATTTTTGTTTTTGCCGTTGATTGAGCCGTTGAAACAATAATCCGTCCGGTCAGAATTAAGATTAAAAGTTGAAGAACAAGGCATCCAAATTTGGGGTCGATCGGAATCCATCTCAATATCCTTTCGTTGCAATAAAGAGGCTGCTGTAACAGAAAAATGCAGGATTCACAGAAACCCTAGCTGTGACTTCCTCGAATTTCTGGAAGATTTTATACCGTTGAAACGCAAATCCGACCAGTCAGATTAATAAACATGGAGTTATTTACATGCAATAAAAATTTCAGGTCGATCGGGTTTCATCTCGATTTCCGATCGGCCTCGGGAAGTCACTGATGCGCTGCTCTAAGAGACAGATTCAGCAGCAAGTTAGGCGGCTCACTGGAGAAAATTGACAAGTCAAAACTCCGATCCAACCGTCCATATTGAAGCCCGAGGAGTGAAGAACAGATCTGGAAAGTTTCGTCACGATCCGAGTTCGTTTGGTTTCCCCATCATCGAAGAATTCGAACAGCTGCAGATTATGTTAGAAAGTAGTAAACCCTAGTTAGGGTTTGGTTATTTATTTTCTAATAGGTTAGATACGGGGTTGCCAACGGTCCATCTCGGTGTTTATTTTCCGCACTAGAATACATGTATAGATTGTATGTGTAGAACCGGAAAATTTCCATGACATGCATCATATCATGAATTCCACTCCATATGCATACATGTAGAAATTAATTCGAGGAATTAGTTAGGCATGTATACAACACGCAATTAGTTTTAATTAATTGTATGATATTAATTAGAAACTAATTAGGGTAAAAACTGAGGAACATGTGTTTTGTCAATCGTCGAGGTTGGGTGATGGATTCTCGGTGAATTCCACCTTACCTAGATGAGATTACGTTTTTGCTCCGTAGTGTCTACGTAAAAGTTTGATGTTTAAGGATTGGATAATCACGGGCAAGCATGGTTCGAAAATGGTCAAACCATGGTTGGGTGGTCAACTGAGCCATGGCTCGATCGACTTAACCCTCCACGTGTGCCGTTTGCACAGGGGTCAGGCAAGGCTGAGCCATCCGACGAGCCACTACGGCTCAACGGAGCTCCCCTAGGCTTGACCCGTCCGACGGCCACATATGTTCCAACGAATAGGTCGGGTGGGCTAGCCCACATAACCGGCACCATTCGGGCCCATGATTTATTGTTCCTTAAAGATACATCTAGTCCAAAAACGAAATCAGTAAACCCACCACTTTTTTTCAAAATATTGAGTGGGAGCGGGAGAGGCGACAGCCGACCCCACAGCCTCTACTGTTCACTCAAGCACCGTGAGAGAATGGTGACGCCTCGTGCCGGATTTGATTTCGGCCCCCTAAGGAAGGCCTTCACCGCTATCAAAATTCAAGGCTTGGTCTCCGAAAGGATAGGATTTTGGGTACTCGCCGAGTCACTGACCGACCCTAAGGCGGCACACTCGGGGTCTACCTAAATATCTGAAACAGCAGGTCACACTCATAAAGAGTATTTTGGTAATACTTTGGTTGAAAAAGGAAAGGTGATTGACGTTCACAAATGAGATGTTCGATTCTCAATTTGAACTTCAATATTAATCGAAACCTCTTTGACCTTCCCTAAGGCGGCACTAAGGTAAGAGATTAAGTCCTTGGAACGGTAGGATAGACTATGAGTACTTAGTTTAAAGTTCCTAAAATTTATTAGTAGTGTATAATTTGGATTTATTTTCTGTCAATTTTATTTACAACTATTTATATATCTCTCTAGGGTACTAGACTGCTAGTTTTAAATTGACTAGTAACGACTTCATTAAAAGTGGTAAGTAACTAGAACGTTGTATTTATTAATCTCACATGCGATCAATTTTTCAGAAGAGATATTTCTCTTGAGCCTTCAAGACTTAAGTGACGTAAATAAGTATGTCACTGCTGTCACTCGTGTTGAACGAGAGACAACCATAGTTAGTTTGAAAGATGATTGGGACTGTAAAATTCTTTTAGTGAATTTTTAATTGTGTAGTGGCTACACGAGAAATTTTCTAATAGAAAAATTAGAGAATCATAAATTAAAGTGTTGCTAGTTAGACAGTATTTGGAACCGATAAACTAGTGAGAGCTTTAATCTTATGTTTTGTTGTTTTCTAATTTATTAGAAAATTAGTCCCACTGGGTAACTCTTTCATTAGGCATCCCACAGTTCACGAGTAGTGTCTACTCAAACGAATTGCTAGTTCAAGACTATTTCCTTTTAAGGAAAGTCAAGAATGGGAAAGAATGTCTACAAGTGTTAATCATTTAAACTGAGTTTGAGGCTAAACCGAAATATTAATTAAAGAAAGTATATGATAAGGAAAGTGATTTCGGATCACTAACCAATGAATCCTTAGCGACTTTCTTAACCGAGTAACTCGACTCGGTAGCTAAGTTCTTTGGAAGAACAAGGAAGCTTTGCATTAACGATTAATAGAGTAACAACGGGCAGTAATTTCAGCTAGAATAGTGGGAGTGGTATGAGGAAATGAATTTTGCATTCGATCCTTGAATATCACGAAAAAATTATTTTTCTGTTTTCAGATTCGTTGGAACAAAAGGATTCACTTTCAACTCGACATATTGTTTCCTCATAGAAAGTGAATACAAAATTTGTAGTACGAATCCGAGACTCGGACTTTTGATTGATAAAGTCAGAACCAATAAGAAATGTTGAAAAGGTATATGTAACACGTCTTAAACTATTATAGGCAAATGGTTTCCGTATTAAGATAAACGATTCTTCAAAATCTATTAATTAGTGCATATATCCTAGAGATAAGACCTAAGGACTGGCTAAGGGTGATTCCTATCTCCCAGTCTCGGAACACTGTCTTAAAGGAACAATGACTAAGCTTCCTTTCAATTGCGAAATGGTAATAGATCTGGAGAAGTAACGTAGCTTGTTCATATTGACCTTCGGGGTCTAGTGAGAGATACAAGCTAATGGGAGCTTTTGAGTGGTGACATTTTGTCTGATAACTACTCGAAACACGATTTAGTATATCTAAAGAATACGAGGATGAGTCTCTGATTTTAACAGAGAATAGAGTATTCCATGCTCAGAAATTGGCTATCATATAGTCTTGGGACTGATGCTCGGCCTGCCTTATAGTGGAATGTTTTTCACTGAGAAAGAAACCATAGACTTGCCCTATATAGTTATTGATGTACTACAATACACTGCTAAACTCGATTAACATAATTGGTTGCAAAATAACGGTTAACATTATTATGTAAACCGAGAAGTCTACCTAGAAGATGCTAGTGAATTTATGGGTAAGGAGTGAATTCGGTTCGCACCACTTCCGTAAATGTAGCATTTAGCACATAATGCTTGAAGGTAGGACTGGAGATTTTACGCATACGTTCAGATTGTTCGTGAAATATCTTAGTGAGACGAGTGAAGGTTGGTTATAAGATTCTTGAGATCAGAAAGTGACGGTTAAACAGTCACAAGCCTTCTGATAGAATCTATATGTAACAGCCTTAAACCTTGGACTACGGTTACTCTAGGAAGTTACTATCTGATTTAGTCAGGCGACGTCCAACATCGGTTGTTGGTGACTACACTGATAAATACTACTAGTTCAGAATGTCAATCCACCCAAAACACAGTGGGAGAATGGTTTAACCGTTGACCCATTGTGGTTTTGTAGACTTTACAGTCTGCTGGGTTGATTGATAACCTATGGCTCTTGGTGGGCTGTATAAGATTCTTGATCATAGATGTTGGTTTGAAAGCCTTAACCCTGTGAATGGAGTTTTGGTACACCAGTTCTGTTCAGCCTCTTGTAGAACCACCTGAGTGTCTCAGGCCCAGTGGGAGCAATTGGATCTACACGGAAAAGAGTCGAATGAATAGGAAAGTTTAAAATTTCAGCGCAAAGCTGAGTGGCCTAGGGGTGGTTCCATGACAAGTAGAGAGTTAACCAGACCTTGAACTCTCTCATCACTCAGTCTTGCTAGATTCCGTTAGAAAGCAGAAAATAGGGGTGATTCCCTGAGACTTTCTTGCTGAAAAACGGAGTCTGGATTCATTCGGAACATAAGGGTCTTAGTTAGAACAAATGGCAGGATGACTGCCGGGGCTTATATCCTTTGTGGATTTAAGAGAACCTCTCGGTCATTTAAACTCACATGTTTTAAAATATGTGGACTTGACCAGAATATTGATAAGTCTTTCATAGACTGAATATCAATATTGGTAAAGTAGTAGTATTAGTGTTTATAAATGATTGGAAAAAACATGAGTGTTCTATCTGAAGTCGGAAACTGACACGCCAAGATTCTCTGGATGAGAGAATTGGACTATATTCTAAGAATTTGATTCGGTCAAATTCACAAGAATGACTCATTTTCTATCCCATCCGTCTTATTGGTTAAGATGATCTTGCATATACGGATGCAACATTCAACGAGAGTAGTCCTACCCTACCTCTCAGGAATGACTCTCTAAATCTTCGGATAAAGAGAAAATGAGATAGAGTCTCTATTGAATAATGGCAAGTCAGGTTATAACAAGTCAATAGTAGTCGAATTTCGGATTCGAACATTAAATAGCAGTTTAATACGTCCTCAAGTATCTTTGAAGAATGAGGAATAATATGCTTGTATATTCGGGTGCAAGTGGGAGTACCGCCTGATTAGAGTGACCGACGACGTTTCAATCCTAAAGATCGTCTCGAGCCGACAACCAAACTAATCAGTGTACCAAGTCGAGTGCTTGGAGGGTACGGCATTGAGGGATAAGATGAGAAAGGGTGTGCTCTAAAAACAATCGTTGCTTGTCATTTCGTGCAAGTGGGAGATTGTTAGGTGTAGTGCCCGAAAGACAATTTGTGTAATAGTTTTTGATAATGGATGACAGAATTTATCTCACCTTATTACTTGCTTTGTGCATGTAAGTAATACACTGCTGCAAACCCTAAGTATATCAGTATGTAACCTCTTAACTCAGTGTATGACATGCACGTGAGGATTGAGTTAATGGTGATATACTTAAACTGTTAGTCCATGGTGAATTTAATCAGAGTTTAAGGTCTCATAATTAAAACACCAATAATGCGCCCAGAACACCTTAGGGTGTGATAGTCTTATCCGGACTGTCGGTAGAGGGTACCTACGTGGGGCATTTATATATGACGGCATTCATATAGGACTGGACCGATTTAATCTGAATTTCTTGATATAATTCCGTAATCGAGGAATCTTATTAAATCATTAGATGATCATATATGGATCAACCTTAATCCTGAGGTGATCACTTGTCTCGGGGTAGTGTTTGATGTGTTAGTTACGGTTCACTTAAATATGTGTTCCAAACCACTTCTCATTGGCACTATCTCCTGATGAGTGAGTAGTTCTGATTTTCATAGACATGGGATACATTCCTTCATGCGGGAAGTGGAGAGACAGTCCCCTTATTTGTTAGCCCTTAGAAAGTCCCGGGAGTTCATATTAGACTAATTGATCACTAGTCAGATATGTGAACTAATTGATTATCAGGGGGTTAATGGTAAACAAGGATAAGATATTCTGTGTCGGGTTTACGGAGACATCCTACACAGAGTGGACAGTCTATGAAGGGTTAGTCCGTATGTAGTGATTATATCAATGGACGCTTACCTACTCTATGGGTTGAGTGTAAGTATATATCTATAATTGGTAGAGTTCAGTTTCGGGTTTATAGTGGCGTAATTCCGGAATTAATAATTTAATATATATATTTTGTTCGATGAATAATATATTTAATTATTGGAGCTACTGGTTATAGGTCCATGGTCCCCAATGTGGCTTCTATAATTCGGGCTTATATTCTTGTTTATTTGGGCCTCAGAAATAATTAATTGGTTGGGCAAATTAATTGATATGCATGGATATTATTTAGTTGGGCTAAATAATATAAGACACATAAAATACATTTTATGTGGGCTAAAAAACCCTAGGGGTGGCGCCTATTTTGGTCTTAATTAGCACAAGAATTAATTTTCTTGTGTTATGGAAAATAAAAGATATTCTTGTTATGTGATTGGTTGTATGACTTGTTATTTGATTTCCTATTGGTCAATAACATGTCACAATTATTCATTAAGGAAAATATCTTTTTATTTAATTTAATTATTTATTTATTTCATTAATTAAAACTTGGAGACCAAGGATTTACTCTCCTATAAAAAGAGAGTTATTCCAAGTGTGAAACACATTTGAAAATTTTTGGCCATGATCAAAAGAAAAAGAGAAAAAAAATTAGTTTTCTAGTCTTGGGTTTTAGAAGAAGAAAAACTACAAGTTTTTCTTGGTGTTGCATATCAAGGAGGTTCTCATATCAAGAAGGGTGTCCACCAACCACCGTTTGGAGAACACATTGGAAGATCAAGGCTTCTCGTCCTTCCTAAGATCAAAGCTTCTCTTCCTACTATTGGTATGGTATTTTCAAACCCTTGTAGTAATTAAATCCTTTGTTTATATGTTATAATATATGAATCATGATCCATCCGCTGTGCATAGATCTAATTTGTTTAGATCTGAGCTCCTACTTCCCACCACGCTAACTTGCAAAGAACATTGCGCAAGTAATAATAATTGGCATCTACATCAGATGGATGTCAACACTACCTCTCTACATGGATATTTACATGAAGAAGTATACATGCAGTTACCCCCAGGTTGTGCAGCAACCAAACCAAATCAAGTATGCAGACTTACTAAGTCATTGTATGGCCTCAAACAAGCCAGTAGGCAATAGCATTGCAAGTTAACATAATTTTTGGAGGCTCAAGGATTCATTCAATCCAAGAATGACCACAGTTTATTCACAAAAGGGTCAGGACAGTCATTTATTGCTTGCTGGTATATGTAGATGACATCATAGCAGCAAACCCCAATGAGAAGTTAATACAGCAGGTCAATGATGCCCTACACCAACAATTCACTATTAAGGACCTTGGAAAATTGAGATATTTCCTAGGTATTGAAACTACTATGACACCTGCAGGCATATCAATTTCTCAAAGAAAATACACCCTTAATCTCCTAGAAGAATATGAAGTTTTTTGGTGCAAAACCTGCCTAGACACCTATGGAGTCCAGGAAAACTTTACAGCAAGGTGATTCACCACTTTTGAAAGATAACTCTGCTTACAAATCATTAGTAGGCAAACTTATCTATTCCACTTTTACAAGACCAGATATTGCCTTTGCAGTTCAGCAACTATGTCAATTTCTAGACACTCCTACTGAAAATCATATAAAGGCAGCTTATAGGCTGCTGAGGTATTTGAAGACTAATCATGTTCAATGAATCTTATTCCCAACATACAACAACCTTGTACTTAAAGGTTTTACAGACAATGATTGGGCTGGATGTCCTGAAATAAGAAGATCAGTATCAGATTATATGATGTTTCTAGGAGGTGCTCCAATCTCTTGGAAGGCCAAGAAACACACAACTATAGCAAAAAGCTCATCAGAGCTGAGTACAAGGCTATGGCAAATGCAGTTTGTGAAATACAGTGGTTGATTTATATACTACAGGACTTCCAGGTTCCAGCTCAATTGTCTATTGTGTTATTCTGGGACAATGTCAGTGCAATGCACATTGCTCATAACCTAGTCTTTCATGAAAGAACAAAACATACAGAAATTGACTGTCATGTTGTAAGAGACAAAGTCAAATCCGGACTTGTCAAACTTCTTCCAGACAACACAAAAGAACAAGTAGCTGACATCCTCACCAATGCCTTGGATGCACCTATTTTCTCCTATCTATTAGACAAGTTGGGAATTTCAAACATATTACAAATTTCAAGTAGCTGAAGGGAATGTTGAGTGCAAGCTGTTCATGTACCACTCTCAGCTTGAGGGGGGTGTTAGAAGGGAATGCTGAGTGCAATCTGCTAACACACAACAACCTGCTGGCTGCTGACAATGTAGAGACACAGCTGCCTGCTGAGTATAATATAGATTCTGTTACAAGTTTGTTGTAACTGTTTGTAACTAACTTCCAACTGATCAATAAGATGTATGAAGCTATAAATACCCCATGATCAGCTGCATTGTAATCCAACTTGTAACTTTTAGTTCATCAATAATAATTCCGCATTTTGTTTTACAGTTTATAATTCTATAAATTTCATTAGTTTGTGTGATCAATTCTGCATCTCAGTACTGATAATCAAACTTGGATTTGTCCTAATCTGATTATCGCTCTGAGATACAATTGATTAGTCAGCCTAGTTTTTGTTGCTCTATATTCACTTGTATTTGCTGAAGAACCGAATCTGTTGCTTGACTGATACTTGTTGTAACTGCATCTTGTTTTAGACACTGTTGGATACATCTTGTAATAGTTTTTTCAGCTAAATTTTGTTGCTATAAATTTTTGTATAAACCCTGCTGTATTCTTGAACCTATTTTTTTATACAATTTGCTGAAGCATTTCTGTTAGCTACCCTTTAGGAGCAGGACCCTTTAGAAGCCTTTAGTGACGCCTTCCTGAAAACGTCACTACAAGTCTTTATTAACCATCTGCCTGCACTCTTTACTTTTATCATATAAGATTAACCTTGTTTGATCTGCGTGTATATTACTCCTTAGCTGCTCCAAATTGAATCTAATTTATTTCATCCTACTTGCTGTTTAGCTTTAATCAATTTGCTACTTGGTTTGTTCAAATAAAATAGTACTTTTTAATTGTTTTGATCATCTTTTGAACAACCTTCTAACGTGCCATAGTCTTCATCACAAATTCACTTAATCACATTTAATCAATTAGGTTTAAAACAAACGAATAGATTATTAAATAATTTTTCGCACTTAATTTTCTAGTACTTGTGTTATATTCGAAAAAGAGTTAAAATTCACCCAACCCTCTATTCTCCCCCCTCTAGAGTGTTTGCTTGTGCTATATCGATCCAACAATAAATAATAAAAATATTATGATGGTGCCAAAAGTAATTTAAAGAGTGCCGGAAGTAAACGTGGTGCTAATAGTTAAAATGTGATGCCGATAGAAGCCGCATTTTTAAAATAACAGATAAATATAAACAAAATTAAATCTGACCGCCTTTTTAAAATAAAAGATAAATATAAACAAAATCCGACTTTTAAAAAAACAGATAAATATAAACAAAATTAAATCTGAACGCCTTTTTAAAATAAAAAAATAAATATAAACAAAATTAAATTAGAAAAGTGATAGTTAAAAAAATTGTATAACTAATCTAAATAGATTTTACTTTATCAAAGTTATTTAAAATACAAAATTATCCTTCAAGTATAAAATTTTACCATCCCCCCTCCCTCGATCAAACAAGATGATGCTTTTGGTATATATATTTACAGTATTCCCCCTACAACGATCAAACAAGATGAATATTGTGATACCCCATAAATTCACGAAATGATACTTATGAAATTTTGGGGATTTCGCGAAATGACACTTACGAAATTTTGGGGATTTAATAGGAATTATTACATTTTTCCCACTTAATCAAAAGGAAAATGAGTTGGGTGTTAGTAAGGGCTTTTTGGGAAAAACAAATCTCCCTAATACCCCCCTCAAACCCAAGCCCTAAGTCTCATTCTTGCATTTTTCACAAGAAAGAAAGGCTAGAGAGAAAGGAGAGAAAAAGAGAGGAGAAGAGAAAAATGTTCATCTGTTGAGCTCAATCTAACCGACAGATTTTCAGATCAATCACAACAAGAAGAGAGCTTTGATTTGATATAAGAGTTTCTTCGATTGGGTGAGAATTTCTGAAACCCGTTTTCTAAATCTAGAGTTTTTATTAGATCTTTCTTGCATTTGAGTTGTTTAGAAGATTGTAGTAACCTTAGATCTTCATTTTGGTTGTAGGATTCGAAAGAAGATATTAGTTTTCATGAGTTTTGAAGTTTGGATCTTGGATATAATATTTCTTCAAAGATTTTAGGTAAATGGGTGTTCTACCAGAATCTATTTGTGTAATCCTTAATTTAGATCTTTTTTTCATTATGAGAAAGTATGGTATAGTTTGATTATGTTCTAGTATGATTTTGGGTGAAATTAGGGTGTTTGGAATGGTGAAAATCACCATGGTTTGAGATTGAAAAGTGCATAATTCGTGGTTGTTCTAAAGCATGGCGCACCCGAGAGAAACATGGTGCACGCCATGGTCTAGGCATAATGTTAGGAGAGGTTTCAGTCGAGGCATGGCGCACCTATGTAGCATGGACACGGACACACCGCACGACACGACATGGATACAACGACACGGCTAATTCTGAAATTTAAGTACACGACACGCCGCCGACACGTTTTATATATGTCTATGTAATATCCCGATTTTTGAAACAAGGGCAATTCGGTCTTTTAGCAAAAATCAGAATATTATGTTATTTAATTAAAAGATTTAAGAAAAAGAAAAAAAAAAGGGATAAACAAGGATTTTTCTTTTAAGGAAAATAATTGGATAATTGGGATTATAAAAGGAAAACTAATCCTAATTTTAACCTAGTTGTTTTTGACAAAAAAAGAGAGAGAGGGACGCAGAAAAGGGGCGCATATTTTGAGAGGAAGAGGCGCAGGTTTTAAAAAAAAAAGGGAGAAGAGGCTTTCGATTTTCGAGGCTAATCCGTTGTTCTTTTCATCAGACTCATCAAGAGAGAAAGGATCACCGCGAGAGGCGAGGATCGTTTTGATATCAACAATCCTTAAATCCATTAACGCTTGGATTTAAAGGTTAAACTTTGACGGGTTGAAGCTTTGGATCGTTGTACCACGCAATTTAAGGTAACGTGGTTTTCTTATCGTATGATTAAGGTTTAAGTAAAGTGGTAGAGCAATTTGTATGATTGTTTTTCATGGTTTTAATTTGTTTAAGTCGAGTTTGGGTTGAATTTGAGTATAAACGCAGAGTGCGAGATAATCGTCTCTGTGGTGCAAGAAAACGTGTAACAGTGCAAGAGAGAGCTCGGTCGACCGAGCCTATCCATTCGGTCGACCGAGTGTGGGTCCATCTCAGTGCGGATGAGTTGCTTATCCGTGACGGCTATTTCTCGATGATCGGACTCGAGGCGAAGCGAGAGAGCCGTCCGCGGACGAAAGTTTATCCATCCGGACGAGGGATCGCTTTTGATCTTTAGTTTTCCTTGTTATGTGTTTCCAGCTCCATAATAGCGTATTTACTGCATAACCTTACGTGACAAAGCTCTGAATTAGCTTTTGATGCGTTTAGTTCCGGCACCATATGGATTCCCTGAAAAGATGAAGTGTTGGAGCGTCGAAAGCTTTGGATTTGCCTTGTGCTTCGATAAGCTAGAGTTTATCGATGTCTGTGTAATTGCTAGGCCTTGTCCGTGTCTAGTGGTCTAGGAAGAGAGTAGGAGATGTGAGGGAGCTTACTTGAAAACACTTAGGTGGCTAGTTAAACATCTAATCAAACATATGTGCTAGATTAATAATCTTAAACATCATGCAATGCTTGGTAAGGCATAGTACAATATCGCGATGTGTTCTCTGACCGAGAAAAGTAGACTGCACTCCCCGCGGTCAATCGATTGGCTAGATAAAGCGTCTGGTACATTCTGCTGGTTATCAAACTATCGGGACTCAGATATTCCCGGGGCTACTAGAGCGTGTCTCTAAGTAGGTTGCACCCAGTTGTCCTAGTACATCCTATTACTAGACGTAGTGCCCTTGTTATTCATGATGTAACAAACTTGAGCTAAGTTAGATACCTCTTGGAACCTCATGTTATGCTATGAACATAATATGATAGTTAGCTAGGGTTAACAACGGAAATGAATTAATAAAAGACGGCGTTGCTTTTATTTCTTTACGAGATCATAGTTATACGGTCTTCACGTTCATCGAGTACTTTCGTACTTACCCGTTACGTTGTGTTTATCTTCCCCTTCCCCCAAAGAAGATGAACAGGTTGCTACGGTTGACGAGTTCTTTGATGATGAAGTTTGAGATGAAGCTTTTGAAGACTTAGTTCTTTTAGTTGTTTCTTTCTTAAAACAGTTGTTTAACGTTTGAACAATGTTGTCCTTCTTTTTGGTTTAAATTCTTCTGAGATCTTTTGGGATTTGGATGTTGGATGATTAGTTCTCTTTATTGGATTTAGTTTTTCACAGCATTGTTTACCGTGTGTTCGAACTTTTGGTTTCCCCAAGTTGTTGAGTTGTTTTATCTTCCGCGTCGCTTGGTTCTGATGTATGATGTAAGGCTTACATATATTATTGAATTTATTTGATAATATATGTGCCGAGCGCTCTTTCCGGATAAGGGCTCGGTGTCCGGGAATGGGGCGTTACAGTTGGTATCAGAGAGAAAGGTTTTCCTTGCTGTGTAGGACTTGATTTCTTCCTTAAGATAAGTGTTAGAGCTTTTGTGACCCCTCTCTTTTCTTAGTAACAGAATGGTTCTTACTTGAGGAGGAGCTAATACGAGTAACACCGAGGCAGCTAACACCCAGACGGGTAACGCTGAGGCAGGATTTACCGGGGTTGTGATTCCGAGTAGGAGAAGAAGTGGACTAGCTACCCAAAGCCCAACAGTTTCCCAAGTTAACACCCCGTCTGTGAGCAACATCCTGCGTGGGGTGAATCAGGGACTAGACATTGTCACCAGAGGTAGAGTGGAACAAAGGGGTCCTTCACGGTTTAACACCAGCGTGCGGTTACTACTTCACTCAAGGACCACGAGTTGGACTGGGTTGGGACTTTCTCATCCACCGGCTAGTCGCTTTTTCGATTATCCACAGTATCGACGTTTCCTACGCACGCCGAGTTTTACACCGTAAATCGACGGTTCTACCTCCACCACCGCCTAGGTCGGATTCTTTCGAAGCACCTGGCTACACCCATCCCCAACAGAACTATCAGTATCAGAATGCCCCACCACCACGGGCAAAGCACGATGACAAAGATCATCGGTTTGGGGTTTTGACAGACCAGTGGATTGGTATGAGAAGATGAAGAAACATAGGGTGCCAGAGTTCTTTGGCAATGTCGAACCAACAGTGGCAGACTTATGGATTCATGGGTTCAAGAAGGCGTGCAGAAATATGAAAGCTCCAGAATCTGAATGGGCTCAGTTAGTAGTATCCTTGTTGGCAGGAAATGCAGAAAGTTGGATGGAAGCATATGAACAAGTTAATCGAAGGATCACAGATTGGGCGGTGTTCAAGGATCTATTCTACAAGGAATACTTTCCTAGGACAGCACGGAATGCGAAAGCTAATGAGTTCCTGAGTTTGAAACAAGGAGATATACTACAAGAACTCAAGATTACTCCTAGAAGTTCCATGAGTTGGGCGATTCTACCCCGAGATCATGAAAAGTGAAGAGAAAAAGATTGATAAATTCATGGAAGGATTGTCACACGAGGTGGCGAAGGGCATGCTAGGAGATAGACCTACGAGCATGGCAAGCGTCATGGATAGAGCTTTGATTGCGGAGAGATATGCCAGTAGGCAGACGGTTGTAGTTGGAGATAAGAGGTCTTTCTCAAATTTTCAAGGAAGTAATAGAGGAGCACCGCAGCAGAATGTTAAGAGGACAGGAAATCCGGCTACGAAGAGTTCAGCTAGTGGAACGCCAGCGGTTTGTGCTAAGTGTAACAAGACACACACAGGAGAGTGCATGGCAGGTAGCGTGAGTTGTTTCCACTGTGGGGAAGTGGGACATTACTGGAGAGAATGTCCTAAGAAGCTCTCTCAAGGTAATCAAGTAGGAGGACGAGGTAACCAAAGCCAGGTAATCGTACTACAGTAGCGAACCAGATTCGTGTCTTCGCAGGCGAGATGCAAACCGGAAGAGTTAGATGACCTTGTGGTGACAGGTACTTAGCGATGTTTGTGTTTATTATAAATATTTAATATGATATAGCGCATATGATATTACATATTTATACTTAGATTGATTCACTTGTTAGGTACCATAATCATAGATAATCTAGCGAGCTTAAATTCTGTTTGATACTGGAGCTTGAGGACTTTTGTTTCTCTAAGATAGCTAAGAAGTTGAACCTACCTCTTAAGGAATTGGAGAGACCTTTGAGTATAACAACACCTTTGGGCAGAGTCACTAGATGTGCTCAGGTCACACCCCAAGTTGATATTAGAGTTGGGACTTACAAGTGCCAGCATGCTTTGACGGTGTTGGATTTCTCGGATTTCGATGTTATCCTGGGTATGGACTGGTTGTCCAAGAATTACGTCTACTTGGATTGTAGAGGTAAGAGGGTGATCTTTAAGGCCCCAGGAAAATCAGCTAAGACATTTATGGGTAACTTATGCAAGCCTAGCAAGGGTCGTTATCCGATTATCTCAGCAGTTAAAGCCCTAAAAGCTTTGAAGATGAGTTGCCAGGGTTTCGTTGTTTACGCATTAGATAAGGAAAAGCATAGGCCTGAGTTAGGAGAGACTCGTGTGGTCAAGGACTTTCCCGAAGTTTTCCCGGAAGAATTTCCAGGTCATATGCCTAATAGGGCCATAGAGTTCGAGATCGAATTGATTGCCAGAGCATCACCAGTGGCTAAAGCACCTTATAGGATGGCACCAGCGGAGTTAAAAGTGTTGAAAACTCATCTTAAGGAGATGTTTGAGAAAAACATCATCCAGCCAAGTACATCACCGTGGGGAGCACCGGTCTTGTTTATGAAGAAGAAAGATGGGAGTATGCGTTTGTGCATCGAATACAGAGAGCTGAATAAACTGACAATCAAGAATAAGTATCCTTTACCAAGGATTGATGATCTGTTCAGTCAGTTGCAAGGTAAGAAGGTGTTCTCTAAGATTGATCTTAGGTCCGGTTATCATCAGTTGAAGATCAATGTGTCAGATATACCTAAGACAACATTCAGTACGAGATATGGACATTATGAGTTTTTGGTAATGCCGTTTGGACTCACTAATGCTCCATCGAAATTCATGGACTTGATGCAAATTGTTTTCATGCCTTATCTCGATAAGTTTGTGATAGTTTTCATAGAAGATATCTTGGTATACTCTAAGGATGAGAAAGAGCATGAAGAACACCTAAGGATAGTTCTCTGAGGACCTTAAAGGAGAAACAAATTGTATGCCAAGTTTTCTAAGTGCGAATTTTGGTTGGACCAGGTTAGTTTTCTTGGGCATATAATTTGGAGAAGGTATTAAGGTGGATCCAGTGAAGATAGAAGCCGTTTCTAAGTGGCCTAGACCGACATCGATGAGGAGATAAGGAGTTTCTTGGGTTTAGCTGGGTACTACCGGAAGTTTGTAAATGATTTCTCTAAGATAGATACACCTCTCACGAGGCTTACTCAAAAGAACGTTAAGTATGAGTGGACCAGTGAATGTGAGGAAGCTTTTCAGACTTTGAAAGAAAAGTTGACCACAGCACCCGTGTTAGCATTACCGGAAGTTTTTGATAACTATGATGTATATACAGACGCATCGGGTCAAGGTTTGGGTTGTGTTTTGATGCAATCAGGGAAGGTAATTGCTTATGCATCTAGGCAGTTAAAGGCGCATGAGAAGAATTACCCTACACACGACTTGGAGTTGGCAGCAGTGGCTTTTGCTCTGAAGCTTTGGAGACACTATTTGTATGGTGTCAAGGCAAGGATCTTCACGGGTCATAAGAGTCTTAAGTTCTTCTTTACTCAGGAGAATTTGAACATGAGACAAAGAAGATGGTTGGAGTTCGTGAAAGATTACGACTTGGACATTCAATACCACCCGGGTAAAGCGAATGTTGTAGCTGATGCACTTAGCCGGAGAGCGGTTAATGCTATCACTACCTTGCAAGAAGTTGTAGATCAGTTGGATAGGATGCAGATTCAAGGGATTGAAAGGAAGGGTGAAGCTCAGACTTTGGCGCCATTGATGGCAAGGTCAGATTTGCTAGATGAGATTTGGGCTAAGCAGGATAGAGACCCGGTGTTGATTAATTTGAAGCGAGTGGCTCGAGAGAAGCCTACAGTGGGTTATCAGTTGGACAAGAGTGGTCATCTTTGGTACGGAGACCGTTTGTGTGTGCCCGATGTGGATGGCCTAAGAGAGAAGGTTATGAATGAAGCTCATAAGATTGCTTTTAAGATGTATAGAGATCTCAAGGAAAGGTATTGGTGGCCTGTTATGAAGTTAAGGATCGCAGAGTTTGTGGCAAGATGTGATACATGCCAGAGAGTGAAAGCAGAACACAGAAGACCAGGAGGTTTGTTGAAACCCTTGGAGGTACCGGAATGGAAATGGGAGAATATTACGATGGATTTCATCACCGGTTTGCCTAAGACTAAGGGCGGTCATGGCATGATTTGGGTGATTGTGGATAGACTTACAAAATCATCCCATTTCTTGTCGTGTAAAGTGGACATGCCTATAAAGAAGTTCGCTACTATGTATATCAAAAATATAGTGAAGCTTCATGGTGTGCCTCAATCCATTGTGTCTGACAGGGATAGTAGATTTATCAGTCGCTTCTGGAAGGGTTTGCAGAAAGCTTTTGGGACGAAGACTGATTTGAGTACAGCGTTTCATCCGCAGATGGATGGGTAGTCAGAGAGAACAATTCAGACTCTCGAGGACATGCTTAGAGCTTGTGTTTTGGATGCCGGAGGATCATGGATAGATTACCTCAATTTGGCTGAGTTTGCTTACAACAATAGTTACCATGCAAGTTTGGGAATGCCACCTTTTGACGCTTTGTACGGTAGGAAGTTTAGAACTCCACTTTACTGGGATGAAGTGGGAGAGAAACATATCACAGGGCCGGAGATGGTTCAGCAAGCCAAGGAGAAAATCGAGTTGATAAGGAAAAATCTGAAAGCTGCTCAAGATCGTCAGAAGAGTTGGGCCGATGTTAGAAGAAGACCGCTAGAGTTTGAGGTCGGGGATAGAGTTTACCTTCGAGCGTCTCCAATGAAGGGTATCAAGAGGTTCGGACAGAAAGGAAAGCTAAGTCCAAGGTATGTAGGACCTTTTGATGTCATCGAAAGAGTTGGGAAGTTGTCTTATAGACTTCGGTTACCAGAGTCGATCTCTAGAGTCCACAATGTGTTCCATGTATCGATGCTTAGGAAGTGTCTATCTAAAGTGGACGTGGAATCTGAGATTGACCCGGAAGTGTTGCAAGATAAACTCTCCTACATGGAGAAGCCGATAAGGATTCTGGATAGGAAAGAGAAGGTGATAAAGAGACGAGTAATTCCGTTAGTATTAGTGCAATAGAGCAATCATGCACCGACGGAAGCCACTTGGGAAGTGGAAGCGGACGTGTTTGTTGGACTTATTTCTCAGTTTTGATGATGAGTGCCATACTAGTTGTTATAGTGCAAAGGCAAAAAGATGTCTAGATAAAATGTATAGGTTTATTAGAGTTTGATTCATAAATAGGTTTGATCAAACAAGCATTTGTAAAAGGTCACTGATCGTTTATCGCCAGATCGGTCTAGATCGATGGGGTAGATAGGTCGATGGACTGAGTGCAACTTTCTTGAGATCGAAGACCCAAGGCCGAGGGTTCAAACTCGATAAATGAAGGCTAAGGGATCAAACTTAGTATTTAATGTCAAGGATATGGAATCGAAATTTAGGCAAGTCTGTGATGACCTAAATCGATTACATATACCTTGTGTAGAAGGTCTAAGTTCCACAAGTTGGATGATGTTTGGAACTTAGTTATACTTTAAATGATGTAATCTAACTTCACAAACAAAAGTTGGATAAAAGGATTCATTGCATTATATTTCTGAGACAAAAATATGATGTTCAAAGAGATGATTGGTTTTACAAAGATGATGAACTCTGGCCGATATATACCTCGATTAATTCAAGATTATTGGGAAGTTACATGGATAAGAACGACCAACTACCTCGACTTATCAAGCAAATCAAAGGTGAGATTAAAAGAGCGTTGGGATGATCCATATTTTTATCCATTGGATACAAGTCAAAGGGTGGGCCAGATGCCTTTGTCAAAAAGTAATCCTCGATTAGGTCGATCCTATGAATAGTGACGAGAATCACGGTGAGGATGGGACAAATACAAGGAACGGTCACTTTTGAATTTCAAATTCAAGTCACATGCATTCCTACCTATAAATAGAGGACTTTCAACTCAAGAAGAAGATGATGAATTTTGGAATAAACTTCAAGTGATAACATTGAGTGAAAAAACACCTCTTTGAACTTCATGAGCTTAAGGTTGCGATCTAGTTATTTTCTTCAAGTGCATTCTGTGTTCAAGCCGCATCAAGCATACACACTTGAAGACCGCAAGCTGCCGATTATATCATCCTAATCAAGCTCGCTGCAATCAATCATTTACTTGATTCATTCTTTATTTTATAAAGAACCTCTTGAAGACAGTGAAGCATCACATTGGAGTGTGAAAGATGTTGGTTTGTGGTGGTGAGTGGTGAAGAGGCAATTCTACCCTTCAAGGACCAGTGGAAGACTCGGGAGCAAAGCAATCCTACCTGCTTCCCGGTTTTCGATTTGTGAAGCCATAGTTGTTGGTGAAGGACAAGCAACCTAGGATTCTTTGTAACAGATAACTCAAAGATTACTAGTGAATTTCCTCCAACATCACGGAGAAGAGTGGACGTGCGAGATTACATCACCTGGAACCACTATAAAAATCTCTCTACTTACTTACGCATTTACTTTACGCACTTAGTCATTATTCATATCAACTCTTTGAATCTAGCAAATCGAAATCACACACATACACTCTTGAGTATCTAATACTTAGTAACATATTTAACAACAAGTAACAAGGCTTAATTTTGATATTATTCCATTTGCACAAATTCAGCAAAGCGAATCACGATGAACTCACGCTTATCGGCCAGGCTCTCGAGGTCTCAAAGCAGACTCTTCAAGTATCAATGAGGCTTTCTTGAAGTTGCAGAATTTGTTAACTCCAAAGTTTTAAGTGTTAAGTTTATTCACCCCCTAAAACTTAACTAAAGCCTTTTCACGGGACCAACAATTGGTATCGGAGCGATTATTCGCTTACGAAGGAATCCTACTTGTTGTGCTTGTGAAAATTCTTTAAAACTTTCTTTCAAGTTCTTGATTTTCAAGACTTGCATCATGGATAACACACGGTATGCTAGAACCATGTTGATGTGCTCTCTTGATAGATTTGATGAGTATAAACGTCGAATGCGGTATATCTTGTCGCTACTCATGATGAGATGATGGATGTACTAATCAAGGACCACCGGAGATTACAAAGCGCATAGCGATGGGTGACGAGAATCGAGTACATTCCTAAACCAAAGAGAGAATGGAATGCGAAGAGACAGAAAAGGGCAAACCTCAACAACATTGCTATTGATATCATCTACGAACCTTGGATAGCAATATGTACATGAAAGTCAAATATTGCAAGACTGCAAAGGAACTTTGGGATAAGATTCACTTAATTTGTGAAGGCACTGATGCAATAAAGAAGAACAAAATCAGTGTGGCCAGAAAAAGGTTTCAAAAGTTCAAAATGCTACCTAATGAAACCATTGAGCAAATGGAGTCCGTTTCAATGCAATCTTAGATGAACTTACTCTGCTGAGTGTAAGTTATTCAAAAGAGGAAGTAAACACCAAAATCTTGGAAGCTTTACCTGCAAGAGATGTTTGGAAAATGAAGGTGACTGCAATTGAAGAAATGAGAAAGCTGCATGAAGAAGACACCTTCAAACTGTTCTCTGATCTTAAGGCCTATGAATTTAGCAAGAAACTAGTGCTGGCGAAAGGAAGAGCCAAAGACCATCTGCATTGGCTGCTTCACATCATGAAGAAACATCAGAGGACAGGATGATATGCTAGATGAAATGCAAGAGCAAATTGCCCTCTTGAGCAAGAAAATCGAAATGATGAAGACCGGAAAGGCCCCTACAAGAAATTTCACAAAGAGGCCTACTGAAAGAAGGAAAGAAGAACCAAAGAAAGATAATGACTATCTATGCTTTCATTGCAAGAAACCAGGACACTTCAGACCTGATTGTCCTGAGTTGAAACAAGGCAAGGAACCTGATTATCTTTGCTTCAACTGTAAGAAGCCTGGACATTTTAGACCTGATTGTCCAGACCTACTGAAGACCAAGAGTCAACAAAGGAGACATGGCAAGAAGGCTATGGTTGCTGAAGATGAATCAGGATATGAAGTGGGATCTCGAAAAGAAATGAATCGGATGACACAAAGACCAGTTCTTTGATATGGAGGATTATCGTTGATGGCCAACATGGATGAAACGAGGAGGTATACAACATCAGTATCTATAAACACTCCTGCTGAAGTGATTGTGAATCAACTTTGTGGTTCAAATCCTAGAAATTACGACAACAATGAGACTTTGGATGCCATCCTTAATCAACTAAGGATAATACAATCTGGTTATGAGATTGTGAAGGTGAAAAAGAGGCTCTTGAGTTAGAAGTTGGAAGATTGAAAGCTTGAATTAAGGGTTTTCAAAGGTAAGGAAAAGATGTTGGGCGAGAATCAACATAAGTCTGCTTTGAACATCCAAAGCAGACCTCTGAATCTCTTTGAACCATCTTGTTCCAATCTCGCATACAAATCGTGAAAGCCTTATGGAGATAGAATCGGGCTTGGATTTGGAACTCAACAATCTAACAAGAGTGGATCCAGTAAGGTTCTTGAACCTAGTACCGCAGGTGGTCCTAAGTTTGTGCCTGCACTAGATCCATCTCCCAAAAAAGTCTTTGAAGCAAGTAAAACCAAATGAGAATGCCTCAAAGAAGCAAAATCGAAAGTCTCGAAAGTCAACGACTCTAGTAAAAGAATAAATCCAAAAATAGGACTGCTGTACCTTCTAAGCCTGCTGATAGCAGACCTGCTACCAAGTCTGCTGGACCACAGAAGGGAAAGAAACAGAAATATTCCAAGAATAAGAATCCTAAATCCAAAAATGTTGATCATTCAAGGGATACTTATCTCAGGGGGAAAGGTAGACTGTTCCCTGCTGATAATGATTGGAATATTCCTGCATCTAATGCTAGAAACAGTCAGTATAACCATACTACTAGGGTAAAACCTAGGCAATGGAATCAGCAGAGGACTTACACAAGACCTCAGCAGACTCCATATTACAGGGCTGTTCCTAATAGACAGCACACCTATGGTTATGCAAATGTTTCTAATAACAAGAATCATTTCAAACAGCATTATGTACCAAAAGGCCAGAAAACATATGTGGTTCCTACACAACCTACTGTTAGAACTTATGGATGTGTGGAATACATGTATGAACCAAAGTATGAACCAAAGTATGACACATTTAGGAGAAGACCTTATGGAAACATACCAAGGGTCATGCTTGCCACTGACCACTATGGACCCAAACAGGTTTGGGTACCTAAAATGCATTAACTTTGTTTTGTAGGGTGTCTGGTACTTTGACAGTGGATGTTCCAGACACATGACAAAGAATAAGCACTGTCTATCAAACTTTGTGGCAAAAGATGGTCCAAGGGTAAATTTTGGCAACAAAAATACACCTGGCTATACAAGAGGATATGGCACACTTATCAGAAATGGACTTACAATCAAGAATGTTGCATATGTGGAAGGACTGATTACAACTTGTTTGAGCAACGGAAAATTTTCGTGATATGGGATACAAGGTCACTTTTGACAAAAACAATTGTATTGTCATTAGTGAAAGAGGTGATCAAGTTGTACTTGCTTTGGTAGAAGGCAACGAACATGTATGTTGTGGATTGGTCTCATCGCAGCCGAGAACTGCTGATTGTGCATACCAAATCAAACTCAATTGGTTATGGCACAAGAAGTTAAATCATCTAAATTTTGATGATATTAATCGGTTAGTGAAGAAGAAGTTAGTGGTTGGTTTACCTGAGATCACATTCAAGAAGGATGCTATCTCATGATGCATGTCGGCAAGGTAAATGATAAAAAGTCAAGTTTCAAGTCAAAGACTAAACAATCAACTAACAGTGTTGGAGCTTATGCACATGGATCTTTTGGACCAATAACTCCAACAAGTGTGACAGAAAGAAAGAAATACACCTTAGTGGTTGTGGATGATTTTTCTAGATACACTTGGGTGATATTCATGAACAAGAAAAGTGAGACACTCCAAAGCTTGCCTAATCTTTTGAAGAGATTACAAAATGAGAAAAGTTTAACATCATCATAAAGATTAGATCGGATCAGTCTACTCGAATTTCTCAACAAAGTTATAAGAGAATATTGTGAATGAGAATGGTGTACTTCATCAACTTGTCTGCTGCTTTGGTACACCTCAAAGAAATGGGGTTCTTTGAAAGAAGAAACAGACATTAAAGGAAGCAGGAAGAACAATGATCTGTGAAGCATTGCTACTGAAAGATATTGGGTGAAGCGGTAAAAACAGACATGCTATACACAAAATAGAACATCAATAAACAAGAAGCTGCTGAAGACACCTTATGAGATCTGGAATGGAAGGATACCTAATATATCTTATTTTCACCCATTTGGAAGCAAATGTTTTATTCTAAATCATAAAGTTCATTTGAAAACATTCCAACCAAAATCAGATGAAGGAATTTTCTTAGGATATTCTTGATCAATGAGCATTGAGTCTTGAACAAAGAACAACTGAAACATGAAGAAACAATCAATGTTGTGTTTGATGAACCTAAGTTTACTGGTATGGAAGATAAAGAGTGTGAACTTGCTGAAAATCAACAAATCACTGATCCAGATTGTGTTGAAGTTTTGGAAAGATTCAATGACCTAAAAGTTTCGACATCGCCTCTTTGAACATCCTGTGACAATGTTACTGATGCAACAACTGAAGCAATTCAAGGATCTGCTGACCCCCCTGTAGAAGAAACTACAGCAGACCCTACTGAAGATGATATTCCTGAAAATCAAAATAACCAAAATCCTCAATGGTTAAGGAATCACCCTGCTGAACTAGTAATTGGCAATGTACAGCAAGGTGTGAGGACTAGAAGACAACTGGAAGCTATGTTTACTTGTTTTCTATCACAAATGGAACCCAAAGTTGTTGAAGAAGCAATTTCAGATCCAGATTGGATAATTGCTATGCAAGAGGAATTAAATGAATTTGAAAGAAATCAAGTTTGGACACTTGTTGAAAGGCCAAGTCATGCAAATATCATTGGTACTAAATGGGTATCTGAGAAATAAACTTGATGAATCTGGTACCATTGTTAGAAATAAGGCCGGACTAGTTGCAAAAGGCTATTCTCAAGCGAAAGGAATAGATTTTGATGAGACCTATGCACCTATTGCAAGATTGGAAGCTATCAGATTATTTTTCGCACATGCTGCATACAAGAACTTCAAAGTATATCAAATGGATGTCAAGAGTGCATTTTTGAATGGTATCCTAGAGGAGGAAGTGTATGTTCAGCAACCTCCTAGATTTGAAGTTAAAGATCAAGAAGATAAAGTGTATAGACTCAACAAGGCTCTTTATGGACTGAAACAAGCACCAAGAGCATGGTATGAGACTCTATCTCAATTCTTGGTGGACAATGGTTTTACAAAAGGGACCATTGACAAGACACTTTTCGAGAATCGATGAAGGGGACAAACACCTGTTGGTACAAATTTATGTGGATGACATAATTTTTGGTTACGAGAATGATTTACTTTGTGAAAAGTTTGCAAATCTAATGAAGAGAAAATTCCAAATGAGTATGATGGGAGAAATGAATTACTTCTTGGGATTGCAAGTTAAATGCAGTTGAAAGATGGAATCTTCATTCATCAAACCAAGTATACCAAAGAGTTCTTTGAAAAAATTTGGTATGGAAAACAAAGACTAAGAGCTCAACTCCTATGAGTACAAACATCGATTGGATGAAGATAAAGAAGGCAAAGATGTTGATCGGACTTTGTACGTAAGGATGATAGGCGATCTCTTCAGATCTCAACGCCAGCAGACTGATATATCCTTTCTTTGTAGGTGTTTGTGCAAGATTTCAATCCAAACCTAAAGAAAGTCATTTAGGTCTTTGTCAAAAGAGTTCTTAAGTATCTAAAAGAGACTTTGGGAGTAGGAATATGGTATTCCAAGGAAGGAAGCTTCAAGGTAATATCCTACTCGGATTACGATTATCTTTGGATGCAAGATTGATAGAAAAAGCACCTCAGAAACCATCGATTAATGGGAAATAGACTGGTCTCTGGTTTAGCAAGCAAAGAATTCTATTTCAACTTCCACTCTTTGAAAATTTGAATACATTCTTTCTTGGAAGTTCTTTGTGCACAAGTACTATGGCTAAGACAACAATTAAGGGATTATGGAATTGAAGAAAGGAAATTCCAATCATGTGTGACAACACAAGTGCAATTGCAATCACGAGAAAATCTTGTTTTGCATTCAAGAACCAAGCACATTGATGTGAGACATCATTTTATAAGAGATCAAGTTGAAAAGAAAGATGTGGTGGTTCTATACATTCCTACTGAAGATCAACTTGCTGATATTTTCACTAAGCCACTTGATAGTGAAAGATTTGCCAAATTAAGGAATTTGAACTTGGAATTATAAAGATTGACTGATATTCAAAGATGTCTTTCGAATTCACCAAGGATTAGTCTTTGCTATGTTGGGTGAGCTCACTTAGCAGATTAGTCATTGGTATCAACAATTCCATGTACTTTTGTTTGAACAATTGAGCAAATGAGGTTGCCAAGGGATTGGTCTTTGTCATGTTGGGTGAGCTCACTTGACAGATCGATCATTGGTGTTAAACTTCATCTTGTATTATCAATTGAACAAAACAAGGAGAAAACAAGGATCGTGAGAGTCACTTTGTCGACCAGTCTTTGAAGCACATTATCGCAGATCATTTGAGTCCAACCTCTTGAGGATACCTTTTGAAGGAACTTTACTCGATCAAAGTTATTATGGTCAAAAAGCGATTTGGCGGGATATTTATTTTATCCATTATTACCACGCTTAAACCATCCAACGGTTACAAACGTTATGGAGGAGTAATGGACCACGTGTCAAGACAACATTTAATCAGATTTAATCGTGGTTACCTCAATGTACGTCTTTGTGTGAGCTTCAACTACCCACTGTCTATATAATAAGACTGTTACTTAGCAGATTCACCACTTGCAATTTCTGCTTTATCTCTGCAAAATCTTCTTCGTGTGAACACAGATTTGAGAGCAACTCTTCTTCATCTTTTTCTTATTTCAATGGTGGAAAGAGTTGAAGTTCAAATCGAATCAAGCCAAAGTGTAAGAGGCTATGTCGTTGATGCAAATCAAACAGAACTGGCCATTAATATAGGTCGAAGAATAAGAAGATTTGCAGGACTGGAGAATATACTCAACATCAGATTAGAAACGATATCATACACCAATGTTATTGATTTCTGGAAGAATATGGTTATAGAAGAAGGAACTGAAGCTTTCAAAACCACTGTGAATGGTGAGGAGCTTGTAATCTCCTCCAGTCTGCTGAGACAAGTGTTTCGTTTTGAAGAAGTTGTTGATGGTTCAGTCAATCCAGAAGCTATGGGATTGGACAAGATGGCTTTTGTAGATCAGATCAAGACAGATGCAACCATCAAATCAGTACCAGGCATCAACTGCAGAAACATTGGTATTGAATATAGTCTGCTGAGCAAGCTCATTGCAAAGAACATACTTGGGCTAGTTGGCAGTATGGATACTCTATCAGGACCCAAGATAGAGCGATGATTATCATCTGCGCAGGAGCATGAAGTTTGATCAAGCTAGTACTTTATTCATTATATGAAGAAAGTTGCGAAGGAGGACAAACTAGGGAAAAGCAAATCAAAGGCCTTACCCTTAGGTTTGATGATTGAGACCTGTTTGAATCACTTGGAGGTTCTGACCTTGAACCAGTTGACATAAATCAGTCCAGATACAAAAAGGAGATTGATTATGCAATTCCTGGACTTGATGATGATGAAGAGATTGCTGCAGAGGCTGCTGATGATAATGATGATGGAGATGATGGTGATACTGGTGGTGAGCAGGTTCAGAAACCAAGAAGATATCCATCAAACTCTTTGTACCAAAGAAAATCTATTTGGAAAGAGAAAGAGTCTTGATGTTAGGAAGACAACGAAGTCTTGAAATCAAAGAGAACAAGAAAGGAAACAACACAGACTGATGAGTCTGCTGAGGGTCAAGTGGAGGTTACTGACCCTGCTGTGGGTTCAAGAAAAACTGTTGGTGAAATTTTTAGAGAACAACGAAAGGAAGCTAGCGAAAAAGAAAATTGACTAGAAAAGTTGATGATGATGAACCCCATCCAAGAGGATGAAGGAGGTTACCAAAAAGAAGAAATATGGCAAGGGGAAAGAGTTAAAAAACTTGGAAGCACAAAGAGTCCAAGAGGAAACACCAGCAGAAGAGGAAGAAGAGGCTGTTGAGGCTGAGCCTCTAACTATCATTCCACCTGTTGTTATCAGTGATTCCTCAAATGAAGAAGTTATCAAGTCTACTGATGCTGAACAGGTTGTTTTTGAGCAATCTGTAGAGGATGTCTGAGCAGCCTCTCGACCACGAGCTGCTTTTGTAGTATCCACTGAAGAACCACAGCAAACCACTAAACCTGAACCTGCTGTGGTGGTTGAAGAGGTGATTGGAGACTTGGTTGAAGACCCTGCAAATTTGGCAATAGTTCGGGGAAGAAGCGGTTTCTTTGCTAACCTGGCGATGAGCATGTAAGTCGGGGGAACCAAGCGTGATGCGAGATGGAAGTAGTAGGTACAAATGTACAATCACGACAACTGCTGACTTTCAAACATCTCAGAAGATACCATGAATCACCTTGTTGGAACCTTTGGAGGTCAACAAGCTCTGGAGTCTGCTCCTGGAGATCTTTTATGCCATTTGAAAGGCATGCGAAAAGAGCAAGAAAATCGAAGAGTATGTGGATCCCAAACTTGACAAATTGCCGATTACTTCCATGGAAGTTTGGGTTCTACAAAAGACAAAAACCAATTGCTCAACCAATGATGATTTTGAAGAATGGGTTTTGACAAGTTGGGAGTGGAAAATTTCTTTGGATCTCGATTGATACAACCTTGCTTGCAATCAAGGCCGATGGATCTGCTTGATGAGCAACGAAGGGAGGAGGGTATCAAATTTAGAGATCCAAGAGATGGTCCTGATGATTCTTCTTCATCATCGAGATAGTAGAGGAGATTTTCCTCTCGACCAGGAGAATCAAGTGTGGGGCTGCACTAACACATGTACCATCATACATAAGATCCACTGATCTTTGGAAGATCTGGCGAGGGCCAGCAGAGATTTGGAGAAATGGATGAGGATCTACAAGATCTCACGATGGATGATCTAGAAGCACTAATCACCGAGGAATTACATTGAGTCTTTGGTAGGTCGATGATGAACCAAGCACATTTCATGTTGTGGAGCCTCTTGCACAACTTTGAAGATGTCTGAATCTCTTGATTTGGATGTGGAAAAGACCATCGACTTGATGAACCAAGTGCTAGTTCTGAGGAATCCATTGAATATCAAAGTGGATTTGACTTTGAAGAGATTATCACCAAAACTGCCTTGATTCTGACCAAGATTGGTCATGCAGAAGGTTTCCAAGTGGATAATGAAGCCATATTTAATCCACGAAAATTGAAGAGGAGAATACAGTTGCTTTGAGGTACAAACAAAGACTGGACAAAGGTTGGAACCAGATTTGGGTTTGGAGGAAACCCCTGTTGTTGATGAGGCTGCTTGTAGAGAGCTGCTGAGCCAAGGCCATCAGTAGGGAAGGATAGTCGCAGATCGCTTATTAATGAGGATGAGCAATTTCTTTGGACTATAACTACAATGATGAAGAATTTCAAATTTTGGAGAAGAAGAAGTTGTTGAAGAACACACAAGATCCTATCCTTGAAGATGTTCTTGGTGCAATGGTTGAGGAAGGACCTCCCCTGCTGGGAGAGATATGAGTAGAGCCATGGTCATCGTGACCAATGAGCACAATATAGAGTTGAGGAGCTCTTGATGGATCTACCGACATAAAATGGCGATGGAGTGCCAATTGAAGTTGTCAATGAGTTAAGAATCGTAAGAAATGACATGCAACGATTAAGAACTCAATTGACAGTAAGCAATGAGATTTGAAGAACTGATGAAGATGGTAAATGATAATAGACAATCTATTGTAACTGATACAGTTGCTTCAAACTTTGCATCTACTCAAAATGCAATGAATAATTTGATACTAGATGTCAATGGTATCAAAGTTGGAAATAAAGCCAAAGACAAGTTTCTAAAAGATCAACTTGTCTCTATACATGAGAAACTTGACAAGCTTGCTGAAGCTCCCAAACTTGCTGAGCCTGCTGCTGCACAACAACCTGCTGTGCCTGATCCCAAAGTTACTGAAAGGATCAACAGACTGGAAGAGACCCTGCAATCAAGGATTATTTCACTTGATACTAGATCTGGAACTATGGCAGGTCAATTACACAGAGTGATAGTATCACAGGAAGCTATTCATGGCCTCATTTCACGTTTTGTTGATGATGTCACTAAGGGGAAGAGGGCCAATCACCAACAAAGGAGGTCTGCTAGACTCTTTGAACGCAGAGATGGATGATGATGATAAAATGCTTTTAGGCAACTTTGCACTGGCAGAGTGCAACTCACCGATGATCTCCTATCACAAGACAAGAAAGAGTTTCATAACGAAAGAGACCTATCGTGACATGGGATTTTATGAAGGTCTTAACTCTTTCTTGAGTTTGAAGTTTTGGGAGGCAAGGATTAGAGCTTTAAGAGCAAATACCGAGAGGTAGAAGAAGTAGCAAAGGAGAAAAGGTCTTGCCAATTACAAAAGCAAAAGATTCACTTGAATGAATTTAAGGAGTCAGTATATAAAGTTTGGCTTGAGGTGAATCGAGATCAATCTTATCTTGCTGAAGCATGGAATTGGTGGAAACAAGTCAATTCTTATATTGACTTTACACTTATTGAGAATGAATGGATGGTTGAAATGATAGAAGAGATCGAGCCTATCAAGAGCAAGTGAGAAGGCTAGACAAGAAGAGAGAAGAGACAATAGATCGGCTACTTTTCAATGTTTATCTTTCTTTGTATCTAGTTGTAATAATCATGAACAAATACTTATAATGAGAATTGACTCAATTTGTTACTGTTTGTGTTTTTATCTTTTTGCTTTCTTTGATTAGGTGAGGTAGTGGCATCATCACCAAAAGGGGAAATTGTTGGACTTATTTCTCGCTTTTGATGATGAGTGCCATACTAGCTATTATAGTGCAAAGGCAAAAGATGTCTAGATAAAATGTATAGGTTTATTAGAGTTTGATTCATAAATAGGTTTGATCAAACAAGCATTTGTAAAAAGGTCATTGATTGTTTATCGCCAGATCGGTCTAGATCGATGGGGTAGATAGGTCGATGGTGATGCAAACTCTCTTGAAGATCAAGATCAGAAATTGAGGTTCAAACTCGATAAATGAAGGCTAAGGGATCAAACTTAGTATTTAATGTCAAGGATATGGAATCGAATTTAGGCAAGTCTGCGTGATGACCTAAATCGATTACATATACCTTGTAATAGAAGAATCTAAGTTCCACAAGTTGGATGATGTTTGGAACTTAGTTATACTTTAAATGATGTAATCTAACTTCACAAACAAAAGTTGGATAAAGGATTCAAATTGCATTATATTTCTGAGACAAAAAATATGATGTTCAAAGAGATGATTAGTTTTACTGGTAGATGATGAACTCACTTGATATATACCTCGATTAATTCAAGATTATTGGGAAGTTACATGGATAAGAACAACCAACTACCTCGACTTATCAAGCAAATCAAAGGTGAGATTAAAAAAGGCGTTGGGATGATCCATATTTTTATCCATTGGATACAAGTCAAAGGGTGGATGATCGCTTTGTCAAAAAGTAATCTGGCGATATGTCGATCCTATGAATAGTGACGAATCACGGTGAGGATGGGACAAATACAAGGCACGTCACTTTTGAATTTCAAATTCAAGTCACATGCATTCCTACCTATAAATAGAGGACTTTCAACTCAAGAAGAAGATGATGAATTTTGGAATAAACTTCAAGTGATAACATTGAGTGAAAAACACCCTGCTTGAACTTCTTGAGCTTAAGGTCTTGATCTAGTTATTTTCTTCAAGTGCATTACGTGTTCAAGCCGCATCAAGCATACACACTTGAAGGCCAGCAAGCTGCTGATTATATCATCCTAATCAAGCTGCTTAATCGAATCATTTACTTGATTCATTCTTTATTTTATAAAGAACCTGGCTTGAAGACAAAGTGAAGCATCTGTTGGAGTGTGAAAGACTGTTGGTTTGTGGTGGAGTGGTGAAGAGGCAATTCTACCCTTCAAGGACCAGTGGAAGACTCGGGAGCGACAATCCTACCTATTCCCGCCAGCGATTTGTGAAGCCATAGTTGTTGGTGAAGGACAAGCAACCTAGGATTCTTTGTAACAGATAACTCAAAGATTACTAGTGAATTTCCTCCAACATCACAGGAGAAGAGTGGACGTACAAGATTACATCACCTAGAACCACTATAAAAATCTCTCTACTTACTTACTGCTTTTACTTTCTGCACTTAGTCATTATTCATATCAACCTGCTGAATCTAGCAATCGAAATCACACACATACACTAATGAGTATATCTAATACTTAGTAACATATTTAACAACAAGTAACAAGGCTTAATTTTGATATTATTCCATTGCACAAATTCAGCAAAATGAATGTCAAGTGAACTATTTTTATCGGCCAGAGCTATCGAGGTCTCGATGAACTCTTCAAGTATCGGTGAGTGAAGTTGCAAATTTGTTAACTCCAAAGTTTTAAGTGTTAAGTTTATTCACCCCCCCCCCTCTAAACTTAACTAAAGCCTTTTCAAGGGACCAACAGTGTTCAACGAGTTCCCAGAGTTCCCTCATCTACCAGGTACGATCTAGTTTCGAGGACGAAACTCCTCTTAAGGGGGGAGGAATGTAATATCCCGATTTTTGAAAGAAGGGCAATTCGGTCTTTTAGCAAAAATCAGAATATTATGTTATTTAATTAAAAGTTTTAAGAAAAAGAAAAAGAAAAGGGATAAACAAGGATTTTTCTTTTAAGGAAAATAATTAGATAATTGGGATTATAAAAGGAAAACTAATCCTAATTTTAACCTAGTTGTTTTTGACAAAAAAAAAGAGAGAGGGACACAGAAAAGGGGCGCATATTTTGAGAGGAAGAGGCGCAGGTTTTAAATAAAAAGGGAGAAGAGGCTTTCGATTTTCGAGGCTAATCCGTTGTTCTTTTTATCAGACTCATCAAGAGAGAAAGGATCACCGCGAGACGAGGATCGTTTTGATATCAACAATCCTTAAATCCATTAACGTTTGGATTTAAAGGTTAAACTTTTGACGGGTTGAAGCTTTGGATCGTTGTACCACGCAATTTAAGGTAACGTGGTTTTCTTATCGTATGATTAAGGTTTCGTAAAGTGGTAGAGCAATTTGTATGATTGTTTTTCATGGTTTTAATTTGTTTAAGTCGAGTTTGGGTTGAATTTGAGTATAAAACGCAGAGTGCAGAAAACTGTCCTCTATGGTGCAAGAAAAACGTGTAACAGGTGCAAGAGAGAGGCTCGGTCGACCGAGCCTATCCATTCGGTCGACCGAGTGTGGGTCCATCCGTCTGAGATGAGTTGCTTATCCGTGCGGCTATTTCTCGATGATCGGATGAGGCGAAGGAGAGAGCCGTCCGTCACGGACATAAAGTTTATCCATCCGGACGGGATCGCTTTGATCTTTGGTTTTCTTTGTTATGTGTTTCAAGCTCCATAATAGCGTATTTATCTTGCATAACCTACGTGACAAAGCTCAATTAGCTTTTGATGCGTTTAGTTCCGGCACCATATGGATTCCCTGAAAAGATGAAGTGTTGGGCGTCGAAAGCTTTGGATTTGCCTTGTGCTTGATAAGCTAGAGTTTATCGATGTCTCATTATTGCTAGGCCTTGTCCGTGTCTAGTGGTCTAGGAAGAGAGTAGGAGATGTGAGGAGCTTACTTGAAAACACTTAGGTGGCTAGTTAAACATCTAATCAAACATATGTGCTAGATTAATAATCTTAAACATCATGCAATGCTTGGTAAGGCATAGTACAATATCGCGATGTGTTCTCTCGACTAGACAAAGTAGATCTGCACTCCACGCCGGTCAATCGATTGGCTAGATAAAGCGTCTGGTACATTCTCGCGGTTATCACACTATCGGGACTCGAGATATTCCCGGGCTACTAGAGCGTGTCTCTAAGTAGGTTGCACCCATTGTCCTAGTACATCCTATTACTAGGCGTAGTGCCCTTGTTATTCATGATGTAACAAACTTGAGCTAAGTTAGATACCTCTAGGAACCTCATGTTATGCTATGAACATAATATGATAGTTAGCTAGGGTTAACAACGGAAATGAATTAATAAAAGACGGCGTTGCTTTTATTTCTTTATGAGATCATAGTTATACGATCTTCTACGCTACGCGTTCTCGAGTACTTTCGTACTTACCCCGTTACGTTGTGTTTGTCTTCCCCTTTCCCCAAAGAAGATGAACAGGTTGCTACGGTTGAGGAGTTCTTTGATGATGAAGTTTGAGATGAAGCTTTTGAAGACTTAGTTCTTTTAGTTGTTTCTTTCTTAAAACAGTTGTTTCACGTTTGAACAATGTTGTCCTTCTTTTTGGTTTAGCTTCTTTTGAGATCTTTTGGGATTTGGATGTTGGATGATTAGTTCTCTTTATTGGATTTAATTTTTCACAGCATTGATTACCGTGTGTTCGATCTTTTGGTTTCCACTGAGTTGTTGAGTTGTTTTATCTTCATGTCGCTTGGTTTTGATGTATGACGTAAGGCTTACATATATTATTGAATTTATTTGATAATATATGTGCCGAGTGCTCTTTCCGGATAAGGGCTCGGTGTGCAGAATGGGGCGTTACATATCTATATATATATATATATATATATATATACATATAGATATATATATATATACACACACACACATATATATATACACACACACACACACATATATATATATATATATATATATATATATATATATATATATATATATATATATATATATATGTGTGTGTGTGTGTGATTCAATTTATAAAAAAATATTCGTAAATATATGAAAATCTTGACAACTAAGATATGTAATACATTAACTTCGGGAATATCTAAAATAGATATTCGACTTTTATACAATGCTAAATGTATAAACAAAATTGTGATTGACCTTTAAAATATTACAAAGTGTAAAAATGACTCTTTATCAACAAGAAACATATAAACATAATACGCTGTCTTATTTGTTAAATTATAAACAAGATGGAAATCGGGTCTTTAAACGTTTCCATTAAAGAGAACTTAAATAAAGAGAAAAAAAACAAAATTAAAAAATTGGGTTCAAGTGTGTCGGGAGTGTTGACACGTGTCGAATGTGTGTAAAATATTAAAATTTTAAATAAAATTATTTTAATCACCCAACCTGTGTCGGACATGTGTCAGAGGCATGTCGTGTCGGAAACATGCCGGACACAGCGCACGGCGCCTAGATTGAAGTGTCGATGCTTCATAAGGCGCACCCAAACAATGGCGCACACCAGGAACTGCTTTATAGAAAAACAGAATGTTTTAGGAAGGCATAGTGCACTCCAAGGAAACATGGCACATGCCATACCCCTGTTTTGTGTAGAGTGTTGTGTTTTCCCTGACTATGAGCGTGTCTTAGTGTAAAGACCTTACGTGTGATGTTGCAAAGTGAAATGTAAGTGTTCTAATGGCCTTGGCTTCGCACAGTGAAACATGAGAGCACTGGAACACATCATTTGACCTTACGTGATGATGTCTTCCTTGTTATGTGGCTAAGTTAAAGGTTTAGTTTTTGGTGTATTCGACTCAGCACCTTGAGGAGACCATCTGCAGGGAGATACCTGGGATCACCGGAAGCCTTATTTCTTAGACTTGGGAGTATTGGATTAGAATCTTATATTTCTGTGACATGTTCTACGTAGTGTAATGTAGAGTCGGTCGAAGGTCTAGTAGTCCATAATGAGCCTTACATGTGCAAATGATAAGTGAATAGTAAACAACCTAAATACATACTTCAGAGTCTAAAAGCTAAAACACATTGGTATTTGGTGATGCACTTTTTTGTATCGCTACTTGGAACTATTACCGCTCCACAAGCTCAAATACCGAACGGACTCGGGTAGTATTCCACATGGTTAACTTTCGTGCTCCAGAGGAGTTGAGGAAATATCATGGTGCATATTAACCAAGCAAAGTGTCAATGGATCATTGCGTACCAAATGTCTTTGCTTGTTGTGTCTACCAATAAGACTTGTAGATGGGAGTGAGCTACTTGAACATATATGCTTTTAATGATAATCGTTTTGCTTCGGTTCTTCTACCATTTACTATTGACAAAGCAAAATTTCATCGGGTAATAATCTAGGCCGTTTAATCTAGTGGTAATTGAATCAAGGTAGAACAAGAAGGAAAACTATGAATAATGAGAAAAATTTTGTGGGGGTATCTAGACTGAGCCTGGGATTTTCCCAAGTTTCCTACGTATCCAAAGCCTGTGTTGGAATCAAGTCTGCCGTTGTTCTTAGGAACGTCTATATAGGGTGCACTTGTGCCCTAGGCCTACATGGGTCTTGTCCATTGTGGACTATTTTTTCGTATCCTGCAAGTATTATTAAGCTGTCTTTATCATGTGATTTTAGGAGATAATCACGTTATTCAAATATTAGATTTAAATAATAAATTTTAGAGCCTTAATGGCTTAGGATTCTTTCCATAATTATCCTAATAAATGTGTATTTATCATTATATGCTCTAGCCGACCTACGTCGAGCAGCCGAGGTCACGATGACCAAAGTGCACAGGTCGGCCTCTACTTTGTCCTAACTGGCCTGTGGTGGACTGAGTACCAACCTGGCCAGCTTCCCTCTTAGGGGAAGAGATTGGCCCTTAGCATATTGGGGCTCATGGCCTTTAGAGTTAGGACATTGGGTCTATTTGCCTTATTTTTTAGGTGTTCTGTGCGTGACATGTGGCGTGGTGAAATTTGTCCTCGTCATAAGACCCCCATATCTAGCTGAGCTCTGGAGGTCAGGTCAGATCTGTGCTGGTCATTTTCTGAGCTTGCTCAGCTATGTCTGTATGGAGCTCGACCCATGTCTTAATAGCGCTAAAAGAGTCAACCGTGTCAGGTGGCGTAGTTTTGTCATAACTTTTGTCATAATGTTTATTGAAAACCAAAGAGTTTCCCATGCCCTACATGGAACAATTTTCGAGATTAGGCTGAGCCTTATAGCCCTCTGTCATATCACCGTTCTTCGCACATTTCTGATAGACATAAAGATGCAAAGCACCTCACTATACTAGCAGTTTTTGAGTAAGTCTTCATTGCTTTTTCATTTTAAACTTCGTCTTCTTTTCTCTCATTTTCCAATTAGAGCTTCGAGTCCTTTCAATTCCTTTGTAGAAGAATTATTTGCATCCGAATTGGACACTGACATTGAAAAGTCCTTAGCCAATCCAAATTTAGCTTCTTCTGGGACTTTTCGACCCTGATTTTAGGCATAAAATCCGCACTGAAACCAAGAGGGTGATATGAATCTATGAAAGAATATGGCATAAACATCTGCCAAGAATATACGATAAACAGATAAGCACTTGGCCCTGTGCTCCTCAACGACCCCCGTCCCTATGCCTAGAGACCTCTGGACGGTGTTTGCATGGTTTTTGAAAGCCAATTGAAGGGTGGATTGCGATTACCCAAGTGCCCGGCTTTCATAGAAGTGTTGAGGCATTATGCCATATGTGCTGCACATGTAGCCCATAATGGTGTTAGGAGAATCATAGGGTTTTCCATCTGGTTCCGGATGGACGGAGTTTGCTTTTCTGTAAACCTCTTCAGGGGTTTTCACCAAATCAGGAAGAATCCAAGACCTGCAGTGTGGTATTAGTTTCCACACCGGTCCGGTGTCCGGGCTTATATGGTTGACGGTCCCTCACCGTCCATGGGTTGGCGAGCTCGCTCTTTCTTTGCTCGGAATGGAGGGAATACTGAGCTAAACCGATGGAGGTCTAACGATGTGGATAAGGACGCTGCACCTGAGATCGCAGACTTTTCCGAAGTTCAGGCGCTCCTGGACTTTGGTGTCTTTATTCTTACCAACTGTCATCCCAGTTGATTGGGGTAGCCAGCCTTGAAGAGGCTGGGCCTAACCCATACGCACCCCTTAGTGCTGAGGACCAAACCATGTGTAGGGTTTAGTTTGTAGAAGATTTTTTGGTCTTATGGTGGATTTTTGTGATACTAACCCAATTTCTTCTTTCTATATTTTTTTGGCAGTGGCCACCTTTGCCGGTTTATTGGATGCTGCAAGAGGAGAGCAAGTTGGTGAGAACGTTTCCACGGAACGGACGTATACCGAGGAGCATCCTATCCCCCGAACTGAAGGGTTCGTCACGAACGTTGTGCCGATTAGCGCCGTTATGGCTTCACCGCGCTCGGGGGTTTAGCAAGAGACCATACCACACTCCTCCATGCCTAGAGTGGATGTTGCAGCTCTTACTATTGACATCCCGGATGATGATAATGATGATGATGATGATGAACTCCTCTTATTCGGAGGAGTCGTTCTGGAGATAGAGGGGGTCGGCTGAGGAAGAGGGGTGATCGCGTGTAAGTCACTAACGTCGATATTACTAGCAAGAATACTAGTTACATCATAGTACAGTAAGGGCGAATCAAGATCGATCCCTGATAACGGTCATTTTGTGCCCGTTATTCTATGACCTTTATCCCCGATTCTAGTTTAAAGGAGCTATAATAGAGTAATAATAAGTCGTAATACGCCTAATTTGCATATGCCGAGAGTTACGATTCATTATTATGTATTATGAAATTTTATTATATTATTTGATATTACAGACTGTATTTCATGTGATATTTGTAGTAACTCATTTGGGAGCACAAGGATGAACTTCGGAGGAGTTTTGATGGATCACAGACGAATTAAGAAGGCCCAAGATAAAAGAGAAAAAGAGCCCAGGAGGATGTAAGGCTCGGTCGACCGAGCCTGTGCATTCGGTCGACCGAGTGGGCCTACAGTCCAGAAGAAGTTCGGCACATTATTTGAGTCGGCTAGGGTTCAGAGTGTCGGTATTTTAAGTCGGTTTTCTATGACGGCTGAGGCTCTATATAAACACAAGCCCTTTGTACTTTTTATTATGCATTCACCACTCTTCATTCATAAAAACATATAAGCAAAATAAAGCTTGTGGAGGTTGCTAGGGTTGCAAACATGTAAGCCCTAGTTTATTTTCTCGTTTTCTTTTTAGTAATCAATTTCCCAATTATGCTTTGATTGTTTGAGTAGTTATTCATATCTAGATGATGTAGATCTAGGATATGACGTTAGTAAGCGATGGTGTGATACCTTGTCTATAAGGATCCCATATCCTCGTCCCCTCTACCTAACATCTACGGATGAATCTGTGTGTTTAATTTACGTGTATTTAGATTAGTTTATATGATGTCCTGATGATTCGCTATATAATCCGATTTGTATATGAAACGCCGAGAAATATGTTCGGGATGTAAATCAGGGAATTAGACTCTCGGGTGACCGAGAGGTGTCACTCGGTCGACCGAGAGTGCCTCTTCGGTCGACCGAGAGTTAGCAAGCCTGTTTTCATCCGTTAATCAGTCACGTCTTTATGATTAGGTTAGCTTAATTGAATCTATTATCTCGGTAGGTATGGCTATGGCTACGCCACTCGCTTAATTTAATTAAAACGCGTGTGAAAAGGAAATACCAATATAAGACTCTTAGGTAGGCTTAGGAATTGATCTTCGGACGTTCAGCGTTATCTAGGTAGATTTATATTAGGGAATTGCGCGCACCTTGTTACACGTAGATCGTAAACTAGCATGAGACTATAACTTGGTAAGTGTTAGTTGGACGAGGGTTTGAGTGATCGTCTAGGAAGTACGCCTAACCAAAGGAATGTTGCCCGGACGAGGTGTACGGTCAATATCGGCATCCTTAGAGTGGTAAGCGTGTGAGTTATATGAGATGGAGGCACCAAGAGGCGAAGTCACGTAACAATAACACGTTGATATAGTGACTATCGGTGCTACATCAAGCTTAGAGGATGACTCCCGTAGCCAATATAAATAGATATGAACGGATTAATAGTTGATGAGTTTTGTTGTCATATAAATTGTCTAGATCCAAATGATTATGGTTATAATTGAGAAGTTGATTACGTTATGTGTTTACATGTTGTTTATATGTTTGAGTGTGTCTTTCTTTTCTCAGACTTTATGTTGGTCATAGACCATATTTGTCGAGACGAAATAAATGGGTTGACTATTTAAGTTAGGATCCACAAATTGATTCTCGTGGGAT
The DNA here is from genome assembly GCA_026214975.1 of Gentiana macrophylla. NCBI lineage: Eukaryota > Viridiplantae > Streptophyta > Magnoliopsida > Gentianales > Gentianaceae > Gentiana > Gentiana macrophylla. Next base: position 63,219,709 of record CM047809.1, read on the forward strand.
CGACCTCGACTCTATCTAGCTATACTTTGCGATTGAACCTAGTTCACTTGCTAGTGGTTATTTAGGCATCGAGTTAGTAGTTTAACTTGACCTCAATCAAGTTTTTGGCGCCGTTGCCGGGGAATCAATAGTCCAACTGCTTAAATGATCAACTTAATTCTTTCGCCTTTTACTGCTTTCACATGTGAGTAATAAAAAAAAAAAAAATATATATATATATATATATATATATATATATATATATATATATATATATATATATATATATATATATATATTTTGTATATTCGGTCGATCGAACTATGGTACTTTCGGTCGATCGAGCCCTTTAAATGTTTAATCTGATAGTTGTTTTCACCTGTGATTACGCTAGTAGGTTATAAGCCTAGCAGCAGTATGAGTAATCATACTGCCTGTTAGTTCAATAACCGTTTGTTGTTTTTCCTATGATGCAGTAATCGGAGGGAATCACTAAAGCGAACTGCTCAAAGAAAATGTCATCACGCGGTCTTACGAGGTTCAAGGAGGAAGTCATGGTGTTGAGAACCAAAACCACACCTAGAAAGCCGTTGACACCTAAACTCAAGGAAAGAATAGCAAAGATGAAGGCAAGAATTCACGAAGCCAAGAGGTCAAAAGAGTCTAAAGATGCTTACATATACAGAGGTATGTCCAAGTTAAACCCTGAAGAGATTTCTTCAGATTCAGACTCAGGATATGACTACATGCATCATATGTCAGATATAGAATCTGATTCTGAGGATAGCGTAAACATAAATCGCCCTTTAGTCATCGGTCCTAGAGATGCAAACAGATATTGAGAATGAAGCTCGGTTGATGCCGAAACTAGATGACCCAGGAGCATTTATGGTAGAGGTTACCTTAGAAGGAGCATACCTAGGGTTGGCTTTGATAGATTCTGGCTCGAGTCTGAACATTTTTCCGAAAAGTCTTTGTGATAGAAATCTGATCCTTACTCCCACGAATACTCCGTTGCAAGTTAGATTTGCGGATGGGACCAGAACAGTCATGTCTGGGAATATGTGTAACATGATCATTGGCATAGGACAGCTCAGGTTTAAGATAGATATAGTTGTGATGGATATAGATGAGCACCCTCACTGCCCGATCATTTTAGGGAGAGCCTTTATCAACACTTCGAGAGCCCTAATTCGTATGACCAGGCGTGAGATCACATTTTTCGATGCTAGAGGTTCTGAGACCTATGGGACAAGGAATTCAGATTTCCCTGCTCCGGTGAGCGTGAATGTTATAGAAGTTGGTAGTTCAAAACCAGATATTACTCCAAGCCTAGGAAAAAGTGTTGATGAGACCCTTACAGTTCTGAGTCGTGAGAAAGCTGTCGAGCCTGCCCCTGTTCTAGAAAATCATAATCCTGAAGGCCTGCCTTTCTCCAGACCCAAGAATAGAAGGAAGCAGACAAAGAAACGAACTCGTAGAGTTCGAACTAAAGAGAGCTCATCTAGTGCTGAAAGTATTACGAAGATTGGAGCTTGCTTGGATGGATGATTCGATTGCTCTTTCGTTGATTCACACCTCGCGGAAAGGCACTCGTGGAAAAGGACAACAAGACATTTTCGAGAAAGGCTAACTGGTGAAAACTCAAGCGAGCCAAGAAGCGATTAGAGATGAAGCGATGATGTTTTTTGGAAAGTCGAGCTACCGACTTAAATCAGAGAACTATTTCTATCCTTCGTTATTTTTATCTCTATTTTTATTTTAAATAAAAGTAGCATGAAACGATAAGGAGTTTTTTTTTTTATTTTGCCGTGTTCCGACGACTGTTGAGTTAAGGATGTGCAAAATAATTTTTTTTATTCGAATCGTTTTTATGTGAAGTGAAGTGTAGTAATTGAATCTTTGTAAAAAAATTTTGTTGATTAAGGAAATGGTTATGCGTTATTTTACAAATGCTTAGACCAGATTGTTTGATTTATTCAAGATATGAATGAGGTTGCTTTTGTGCTTAAGACGATTTATTGGTTAGAGAAAAATTTATGAGGTAGGAATTGCAAGAGTGAAATAATAAATTTTGGCATGGTTACTTGTTTTAGATAATTTACGATGTGTCAAAATAATTAAAATGGTCAACACCATTAATTTCTACATATCCCCATTCACCTTCCCTCTTCCCAACCATTCACCTTTTTTCTTCCCAACTTCTTTATTATACCAATTCAAATTTTCAAATTCCACCTTTCCACCTCATCAATCCCCAACAACTTTTCTCCACCAATCACATTCCATTTTTCAAACTCCATTCTTTCTATTTAACCCACCATTCTCTCTTTCATTTTCCTCATCCTTTTCCCAAATTCCTTCATCCCACTTCTCCATCTCTCTTTTCCCACACCTAGTAGAAATCAAATGGAAGTGTTCCAAAAATCTTCATCCAATTAACCATTTTTCCTTCACCTTTGAAATTCCCATCAAGGATTTTGCTTCAGATCAACCAAATTCACATCGGGACAAAGGCAGAGTCGGAAATCCACCATTTCAGACGTTTCATCACTCGGTCAACAGAGTACTTACTCGGTCGACCGAGAGTACCCTACCCGCCGCCGCCGCCCTCTTCTTTGCCAAGATTCTGTGAGGATGCCGCCAAGAAGAAGCGAGCCGCCAGCTTTGTGGTGTGGAAGGCGATATTCCAATAATCAACGGGTGCCACAATTATGCGAGTCGGGAGGTATATTCTTCGCTTACTAATCATTTCGTTAATGCCCCGCACATCGAGCTCGAGGTCTAGATTTGGACAATTGTGGGGATGAGCTTTTGGAGTTGGTGGAAAGTTATCAATGGCGTGATGTCGCCGCACCCCCAGCCGGGTCAACGCCAATTGGGTGAGAGAATTTTATGCTTATTTGCGCATACACCCCGACACCAATGTCGTTATTATTCGTGGGCGCCCTATTGTAGTTTCTCCGGTACGATTAATACTTATTATGGGTTGGATATCTCGGAGGACGGGCGAGTAGTATATGGCAACGTTTGATGGGTCCGATGCTTGGTTGGAGGAAGTTGGAGCCTATCTGGGAATAGAATGGACAGTAGGGGAGGTTGCCCGCACATTTGCGGAAACAGACTTTAGGAGATGGGAGGATAAGTGCCTCAATCGGCTTATTCGTTCCAATATCTTCCCGGCTAAGCATGTATCTACGGTTTACTATACTCATGCCACTCGCTCTATTGGTTGTACATGGGATGGCCTGTGAATGTGGGGGCATTGATACGCAAGGAGATGACAGACGATGCTCTCAAGCCTCGGCATACCTTACCTTTTGGTTCACTAATCACTACATTCTGTGAGGGAGCTGAGTGCCCGGTGTTAGGCGGCGATTCCTATGTGGAGCCAATGCCTATCCTATCTTTGAGTTCTCGCCCCACCGCTTTGTCGCTCACGGCCACGACCAGGAGGGAACCCGAGGATGATCTTGACGGCCGACCGAACAATTTGCAACTAGCACCATTCAATCCAGGATGGGATTAAGTATTTTAATTTGAGTGTTTGCATTTCCTATGATTAACGAGTTTTATTTTGATTCATTCTACTAGTATGTCGTGTTATATAGAGCAAGTTTCTCTGCTTCCTAAATTCGAACTTATGTAATGTTTTGGACTTGTTGAAATGTATTGAAATGTAATCATTAATTAATGGACTTAAAAATGTTTAAGGAAATTGTTATACCTTTTACGGTCCCATTTTTCTGATTATTACAGTTTGGACTAATCTCAGAACGAGTTGCGAGCTTTGTTTAAGATATGTGTTGCAGTGATTATTTTTCTTGCCTGCTATGGAGCCAATGCCCTGTGCTTGTTGAATCTGCGCCAAGTCCTACGACTTGTTCAAACTTCCACGCTTATCCGAGCTAAGTTCCTTTTTCTGAGCGTGTTATTTCGGTTTTTATACATTGGGGACAATGCATGGATTAAGTGGGGGGTACAAGTCACTTAGCTCAAATGAGTAATTCCATATATCAAATAATAAATAAAATGATGAAAAAAAATTTATTAAAACTTTTAATTTTAAACTTAGAATCACATTTACTTTTGTGAGTTCCTGATAATTATATCTAATAAGAAGTAAACCATATTTCATGAGTACGTGATCACTTTATACTTCTGCGATTTCTTGATTAGTGAACTTAATGATATTCATATTGTCCGTTGCAAGTAGTTGTTTATTATTCACTTATTCAATAATTGAATCGGGATGTACTACGCTTGTTATAAAAGGTAAAATTATAATGTGTACATTGCATAGATGATTGATTATGCTTACCTAGTGTCAAATTTATCGGTGATGTGTTCCTAAAGATTCTAGCCACAAAAGTCGAGTAATAAGCTTGAGACGTACTGTGTTTGACAATGTTAAAACACTGGGCTTGTAGTAAATTACCAAAGTAGCCTCGCGCTTGTGGTAATATTCGATGCTAATATTTGATCTAAGATAGAGGGATGCTCTAGAAAGTTGTCCTTCTTGAGATTGATAGTATCTGAATAATATGAAGATATGAAAAGAATATTCAACACTTTAAGAGGCTTTGAGTAGTACTCGGTCTCCAAGTCCAAAAACCCTATAGATACGCTCTTGCTTATTATTCCGGTGCTTGAAAAATTAAAAGGCTTAAAAAAGTGGGAATACTGAAGTTGGTAGGTTCAGACTACGAAGTTTGCATAAGCTCTAATCTTGCTACGAATGTTTAAAACTCAATGCACATGCACACAACACATCGATTCATGATAAATAGTGGATAATGGATATCTGATGAGCATAGATGATATGAGTTGATTCGAGTTTCTTGTGTCAGTATACGGTGACCACTGGAAAGTAGTTCATGGGAAATAACTTGTTGATATTTTGATCGGGACGATCAAAGGCTAAGTGGGGGGTAGTTGATAACGGTCATTTTGTGCCCGTTATTCTATGACCTTTATCCCCGATTCTAGTTTAAAGGAGCTATAATAGAGTAATAATAAGTCGTAATACGCCTAATTTGCATATGCCGAGAGTTACGATTCATTATTATGTATTATGAAGTTTTATTATATTATTTGATATTACAGACTGTATTTCATGTGATATTTGTAGTAACTCATTTGGGAGCACAAGGATGAACTTCGGAGGAGTTTTGATGGATCACGCATTTAATTAAGAAGGCCCAAGATAAAAGAGAAAAAGAGCCCAGGAGGATGTAAGGCTCGGTCGACCGAGCCTGTGCATTCGGTCGACCGAGTGGGCCTACAGTCCAGAAGAAGTTCGGCACATTATTTGAGTCGGCTAGGGTTCAGAGTGTCGGTATTTTAAGTCGGTTTTCTATGACGGCTGAGGCTCTATATAAACACAAGCCCTTTGTACTTTTTATTATGCATTCACCACTCTTCATTCATAAAAACATATAAGCAAAATAAAGCTTGTGGAGGTTGCTAGGGTTGCAAACATGTAAGCCCTAGTTTATTTTCTCGCTTTTCTTTTACTAATCAATTTCCCAATTATGCTTTGATTGTTTGAGTAGTTATTCATATCTAGATGATGTAGATCTAGGATATGACGTTAGGGCAGTGGTGATACCTTGTCTATAAGGATCCCATATCCTACGTCCTCTACCTAACATCTACGGATGAATCTGTGTGTTTTAATTTACGTGTATTTAGATTAGTTTATATGATGTCCTCGATGATTCGCTATATAATCCGATTTGTATATGAAAACGCCGAGAAATATGTTCGGGATGTAAATGCGGGAATTAGACTCTCGGGTGACCGAGAGGTGTCACTTTCGATCGATCGAGAGTGCCTCTTCGATCGACCGAGAGTTAGCAAGCCTGCTTTTCATCCGTTAATCATCCACGCCTTTATGATTAGGTTAGCTTAATTGAATCTATTATCTCGTGAGGTATGGCTATGGCTACGCCACTCGCTTAATTTAATTAAAACGTGTGAAAAGGAAATACCAATATAAGACTCTTAGGTAGGCTTAGAATTGATCTTCGGACGCTCAAATGTTATCTAGGTAGATTTATATTAGGGAATTGCGCGCACCTTGTTACACGTAGATCGTAAACTAGCATGAGACTATAACTTGGTAAGTGTTAGTTGGACGAGGGTTTGAGTGATCGCTCAGAAGTACGCCTAACCAAAGGAATGTTGCCCGGACGAGGTGTACGGTCAATATCGGCATCCTTAGAGTGGTAAGCGTGTGAGTTATATGAGATGGAGGCACCAAGAGGCGAAGTCACGTAACAATAACACAAAGGATATAGTGACCTATCGGTGCTACATCAAGCTTAGAGGATGACTCCTGTAGCCAATATAAATAGATATGAACGGATTAATAGTTGATGAGTTTTGTTGTCATATAAATTGTCTAGATCCAAATGATTATGGTTATAATTGAGAAGTTGATTACGTTATGTGTTTACATGTTGTTTATATGTTTGAGTGTGTCTTTCTTTTCTCGTACTTTATGTTGGTCATAGACCATATTTGTCAGACGAAATAAATAGGTTGACTATTTAAGTTAGGATCCCCAAATTGATTCTCTGTGGGATCGACCTCGACTCTATCTAGCTATACTGCGATTGAACCTAGTTCACTTGCTAGTGGTTATTTAGGCATCGAGTTAGTAGTTTAACTTGACCTCAATCAATCCCACAGAGACAATGCAACTCTAAGTATAAATGATTCTAACATAACTAAGAAGCATCATAGATGGCCTTTGACCAACAATAAACATTAAATAAACGTGGTATTCCCCCCTCTTCCCACCGATCTACTAACTTGGATTAGTTAATCTTTACGTTTACTTCCCCACATAATTTCCTTAAATTAATCAAGCGAGCTTTTAGTTTAGTTTTAAGCTACGGGTGCAACTCCTAACCCTATCTAATCCGACCATGGTAGTAGACAATCTATATGCAAGCTACCCTCCTTAATTGGTCCGTAATAGCCCATACGCATAAAGAACTAGAATTGCCGATATCGAGTGCTAACTCATACCGCTATCCCGCCTTGACAGCTGTCAACACTGATCAGCACGTTCCTAGGGTCCATCAAGACTATGTCCTAACTAACACTTCTCCTTGCAAGTTCTTCGTGTTAATTTACGCATACAATAAGCAGATTGTCCAGAGCTAACCTATTGTTAATTAAACATGTCGATCAACTTAGCTGACGTGAATCCTTTAGATTAGGTTTCGTAAATTTTGCCTTGGTAAACAGGTATAGACCTCCGGTTTACCAGGGGCAGGTTTTCTTAATTCTGGATCTACATTGCTCAATTACGATTAATCTAAGTAAATCATGGGGTCGTTAAACATGCAGATTAACTAAAACACATAAATACGAATAGATCTACCATATTGAAGACAAAAAGGAATGTTCAAAGCTTCATAAATACAACGATGGAGATCTAGCTCGGTCTACTCAAGCTAGAGATGGTAGAGAAGGGGAGAAAAATAGAAATAACTCCTCAAAAGCTGGGAATAACTTTATTTCATCAAATTGTATAATGTATATAATATAATATTCAAAACTTATGTAAAATTTAGCTAATGCGGCTTTATATAGATACAATAGCCGACTTATGACTCATAGAAACCCTAACCGAACTAGTAGATGCGGCAGAATCGATTTCTTGTCCCTCAAGGCCCTCAGTTTACCGGATCTAGCCCTCGGTAAACCGGGCTGACTTTTCTTCTTTTTCCTTATCAGACTTCTTCTTGGACTTTAATTACTCGGCCCAACATGCTCCTTTTGATCCATATCCTATCTCCAATGCTCCAGATTCGGTACATCTTATAAAACACACAAAACGAGGCAAAATGTACGAAACCTTCAGGAAATTAACACAGATGCAAGATTACGAACCTAGAAACATACACATAGCATTTAACACATATTCCATATAATAACGAGCGTATATCCTCTCTTTGAGCATAATTTGGGGTGAATAAAAGTATAATTAATGGTACTATTTAGAGCGTTATCAAGGGGTAGATCAAATGCCTCCTTGGATCAGACCCCCAAGCAGACTGACCGGGATGATGAAGAGGGTGAAAAAGAGGATGGGGAAGAGTTGGGACCTGACCCTCTGCTGGAGATGACCAACGAACAGTTGGCCAATGAGGGAATTGGTACCATTGAGTATGTAAGTAACTCTAACGATTTTTCTTGGTTTTGCCCTTGAGTTTTGCACCTTCTAAAACTTTCTTTATCCTTTACAAGGGTCTCGTGTTGGCCAAGAGACTTTCTAAAGGTTGGATGATCCCGCTTCCTACGTAGAAGGTCTAAGGAAGAAGGTTGCCGACCTGGAGAGAGGATCGCTGAACGTGCCTAGCTCAATCAGAGCTTGCAGGCTGATGTTTAGGAGAATGGGTCTCTTACGAAACAGCTTCATACCCAAGAGACCAAGCTGCAAAACTTGGGATCTACATACAAGGATTCTCTTGGACATTAATTACTCGGACCGACTTTTCTTCTTTCTCTTCATCATAATTCTTCTTGGACTTTAATTACTCGACCCAACATGCGCTTTTTGATCCAGATCCTATCTCCAATGCTCCAGATTCGGTACATCCTATAAAACACACAAAATGAGGCAAAATAGTACCAAACCTTCGGGAAAATAACACAAATGCAGAATTACGAACCTAGAAACATACACATAGCATTTCACACATATTGCATATAATAAAGAGCCTATCCATCCTCTATTTGAGCAAAATTCTGGGTGAATAAAGGTATAATTAATGGTACTATTTAGAGCGTTATCAACTACCCCTCACTTAGCTTTTGATCATCCCGAGAAAAAAGGTGAAAAGAAAACAACATCCTGATCAATATACAAGTTAATTAAAAATATCGATGCCTAAAAAAGTCAAGATCAAGATCATGCCACTCATATCCACCAATAACGCATTAAACACTATTCACATCATAAGCCAATGTGCGTGTGGAATGACTATCACAACCGCTTAGTAATACAGACAATCTCATATTACGTCAACCTATAGTCGAACTAACCAGTCTTGAACATGTTTTTTATTAATCAAATTAGCTGGCAAGGCGGATCGAGAACCGAGCATTACTCTTAGGCTCACGCTTATCGGTCTATGCAAAATTTGTGTGTTTTACGCACCATCGACTCAATGTTTTCCAAAGAGATTATAGATGTATATATTTCAATGCAATTCTCTTTCTTGGCGGGTGAACTCTAACTGATTTATCTATCCTCGCGGTCTCACTCTTGATAAACTACCAAATCCAAAATTCCTTTGCCCTTATAAGCGTTGGTGGAACATAATTCAGGATAAATCCAGGGTCAACTCAAGTCAAAGAAATATGCTATCGACACACCAAGGAAAGTGAGTTGTATGTGCTTAAAATTGTGGATCACAACAGAATATGTGCTTAATACGCCACTACTTCAGAAGTGGCCACTTGCTTTTACTTGTGCATCGTGGAACAAAGATAAAGTCAATTAACTCGAAAAGATCAAAGATATCATATTTTTTTGAAATTCTGTCGGAATGAATCAAAGTCTACATGGTGAAAAGTGCATCAATGAGAATCAAGATAATCACTTAATTCACGGAATATAATGCTAAGAAGCTAAGTGACGCCTCTACCCCCCCTTTTATCGAAACATTGTCCCCGATGTGGAAGATGGAAAACTTAAATCAAAAAGGAACTTAGCTTCGTTAAAGATGGAGCCAAAGAAGAATTGGATCGTCTGGGAATGCATCGGGCTCATGTAAGTAGCCCTTGAATAATCTGTGCTAAGTAACTCGAACAAACCAAGAAGAATAGTGGTGACAAGAAATTGTATAATAAAATTGCGGCAGTAAAAGAGAAAATAAATAACTCCAAACTGTTTAAGCTGACAAAATCATTATATTATAAATCTGCTACATTACTAGATAGGGAATAAAAAATAAAAATAAGAAAATCGAAAATAACGACATTGAAAAGAAAGAATAACTAGTCCTCCTCATAATAATCCTCCCAGTCATCTCTAGGCTCAAAACCAGGAGGTGGTGCAGAACTCGAGGCATCAGCGGTAGAAGAGGATGTTTGGTGATGTGGGGCAGTCCTAGGTGGTGGGGTCATAGGTGGAACTCTTAGAAAATCTATAATCATATCCATCTTGCGATACAGACTCATAATTTCTCTCGAGTGCTCCTCTAGCAAAGCTCTCTAAGATCGAGGTGCTCCGAGGACCGGAGTACGCTCTCTCGAACCGACTGTCATGGTCCTTTGGAACTGACTGTGAACTTATCATCGGCTCCGGGTCTTCCCACTCGTCACTAACTAGAACTTTGACCTCGTCCTCTAAAGTGAACATATCAATCATAGGCCCATATGGCAACTACTCGCGCTTAGATGTGACGGAAAGCTCGTGAATGCGGTTGTACATCAAGAGACCTATGTTGACTGGAGATCCTTGCTCCAGATAGAACATCAACTATGCCCTCTTCGGTGTGACAGACACCGTATGCTTGGTTGGCAAAAGGCGAGCACAAACAAATCGATTGACCACCTTCCTATCCCAGGATAACTCATTTTCCAGGAAGATGGTGGGGGCTCCCACAGGATTGCGCCACAAAGCACCCCAATGTAATCAACAATCATCTGTATCCTCTCTAGATCTTCAATATTTGTCGAGGATGTGTACTCGGCTGGGCCCACTGGTGGATTGCAAACCCCGTAATAGGCGTTGATCCGCTAAATCGAAAATCAACCTTAACACCACGAACCATCGCAAATATAGCTCCGGGTTATGCGAAAGATAGGCATAAAATTCTCTCACCACTGTAGCATTGAACCGTGTCGGTGCCTTGGCCATATCCAAAATATCTTGTACTTGTAGGGCTCGTGGCAAGTGTTGTAGATATAGATATAAAGGGAGTGCTCTAAAACAATTAATCCACTTGCCTTTCGTGCAAGTGGGAGATTTTTAGGTGTAGTGCCCGAAAGACAATTATATAATTGTTTTAGGACAGAATTAATAATTCATCTTATTATATGCGTGTATGCTTATAATTAAGACACTATTGAAAACCCTAAGTACCTCGTTTATGTAATCACATAACTCAGTGTATGGCTATACACAAGAGGATTGAGTTAGTGAGATGTACTTAAAATTAACTTAGTCCGTAGCGTTTATTAATCTGAGTATGGATCTCAAGATTAATTTGCTAATAATACGCCCAGAACACTTTAGGTGTGATAGTCTTATCCGGACTGTCGGTAATAGGGTACCTAGTGGGGTATTTATATATGATGATAATCATATAGGGCTGGACCGATTTGATTTGAGTTCTCGATATAATTCTGTGATCGAGAAGTCTTATCAAATCACAAGATGATCATCTATGGATTAGTCTCAGTCCTGAGGTGATCACAGACAACTGCTTAGAGTAGGGTAGAGTTTGATGTGTTAATAAGGATCACTTCGTAGTATGTGGTCCAAAACTTCTCGTTCGCTCTATTTTAGGATGAGTAGGTAGTCTGTGCCATCACAGATATGGAATCCATTCCATCCCTCAGGAAGTAGATAGACAGTTCCCTTATTTGTTAATCCTAGAAACCGATCGATCCGCAGAGTTCATATTACATTAGTTATGAACTAATTGATCACTAGGGGTTAATGGTAAATAAGAATAAGTGGTTTCGAGAAGGGTTTACGGAGACTTCCTGAATCGAAACGAACAGTCTATGGAGGATTTATCCGTATGTAATGATTATATCAGTGGACACCTTATGACTCATGGTTGAGTGTATGTTTATATCTATATTCGGCAAAGTTCAGTTTCGGGTTTATGGTGGTGTAATCCCGGAATTAATAGATTGAATATTATCGTACGGTCTGACGAATAATTTTATTTAATTTATTGTAGCTACTGAATATGGGTCTATGGTCCCCGACGTGGCTCCTAATATAGCATATACGTTCTCTCGTCGTTTCACCTCAATTATAATTAAATAGTTGGATTGAACTATTTAATTGATATGTGGATTAATTGTTTAGTTGGACTAGTTAATTAAATACATGAAAAAAAAATTTCGTGGACTCGGCCCAAGAATGAAAAAATGCGTGTGACCCTTTTTTACCTAGGGTTTGGCCGCATTTTGTTATTTATTATTTGTTGGGAAATTTATTTTCTTGATAAATAATAAGACATGTGATTAAATTATTTATTTCTTAAATAAAATAAAATCTTTTGTATATCCTTATTTATTTAATAGGTTAGAAACGGGGGTACCAACGATCCATCTCGGTGTTTATTTTTTCCGCATCTTTTTTCGTGTATGATCGAAATATGTGATAGAAACCGGAAAATTGCCATGACATGCATTTTAATGATTCCACTCCAATGCATACATGTAGCTAGTTTATTTCGAATAAATTAGGCATGTATAACTCGTATAATCAGTTTAAAAGATTTTTTAATTAATATGTGGTAGTTAATTAATTAAGTAACTAATTATTAAAACTGAGGAACCGGGTTTTTTCAATCGCTACGATTTTAGTGATGGATTCTCGGTGAATCCCACTTAGATAAATCGTTGAGTTTTCGGTGATGGCTTCTCGATGAAACCACCTTGAACAAAAAAGATAATTACGATTTGGTTGACAACATAGAAATCGGAAAATCTTAGTACATGGGTTCGGAAATGGTCTAACCATGGTTGGGCGAGTTCAACTGAGCTACAGCTCGATTGACTCCCCTCCATGTGTGACGTTTGCACGGAGGTTCGACAAGACTTAGCATATCCGATAAGCCTTCGGGCTAAATGGGGCTTCTCTTGCCGGATCCGACCGACAGTCACATATATTCCAACGAACAAGACGGCGTAGGCTTGCCTACATAACCTACCCTGTTCGGAGTACTTTGATTTATTGTTTCTTATTGTCAAGACCGAAACCGTAATTAGTAAACCCACCACTTTTTGAAATTATTGAGTGGGAGCGGGGAAGACGACAGCCAACCCCATGGCCTCTACAATAAATGAAAGCACGTGAGAGAAGGGTGACGCCTCGAGCCGTTTTGATTCCGGCCCCCTGCGGGTAGTGTTCACCCTTATCAAAATTCAAGGCTTGGTTTCCAAAAGGATAGGATTTCGGGTACTCGTTGAGTCAATGACCGACCCAGTGGCGGCACACTCGGGGTGTACTATGAGATCTGATATAGTAGTTCACACTCTTTATGGATATTTTTGGAATATCTAGGCTAGAAAAAGGAAGGTAACCAATGATTAAAGACCGGGATGTCTGATTCCCGTGGGATGTTTGATTCTCAAAGTTTAATCATTGAGAGAGATTGTCTCAGTTTGATCGTCGCCTCTTTGACTGACCCTGCGGCGGCATTGAGGTGTGAGATTAAGTCCTTGGAATGGTAGGATAGACTTTTAACAAGTTTATTATTCCTAAAATAAAAATCTAGTACTGAAAATTTATTTTTTGAATTTAACTTTCTGTCTTATTTTCTTTACAACTAAATCTCTAGGCTACTAAACTGTTAGTAATAGGACTTCATTAAAAATGTGGAAAGTAACAAGTACATTGTAATTATCAATAAATGCAGTTAATTTCGGAAAAGATTTTCTCTTGAGCCTTTAAAAACTTAATGACATAGTATATGTATGTCACGAATGTCACTCGTGTAAAATGAGAAACGACCGTACTTAGTTTACAAAAGATGATTTAGGTCTATATATAAAATTCATTTAGTGAATTTTAAAAGTGTAATTACACATCAAATTTCTAATTGAAAAATCGGAAAATCATACATAAGGTGTTGCTAGTTAGACGGTATTTGGAACCGATAAACTAGTGGGAGCCTTAGTCTTATGATTTGTTGTTTTTCTGAATCATTAGAAATGTGTAATGGACTGCACAAGAGTTTTTCCATTCATTGGAAAAACAAGAATAAATCGTTACTAGTTAGACAGTATTTGGAACAGATAAACTGGTGGGAGCTTAGTTCTGGAGATTTTATAATCTTTGAAACATCATGAACACAGCATTGCTAGTTAGACAGTATTTGGAAATGATAAACTAGTGGGAGCTTAGTTCTAGGTGATGTTCTAATCTTTGAAAAATCATAAATACAAAGTGTTTCTAGTTAGACGGTATTTGTAACCGATAAACTAGTGGGAGCTTTGCTCTTATGATTTGTCGATTAGAAAAATCGAATAGTCCAAGCTAGTAACACTATCATTAGGCATCCCACAGTTCACGAGTAGTGTCTACTCAAATGAACTGCTAGTTCATGACTGTTTCCAGTCAAAGGAAAGTTGAGAATGGGAAAGAATGTTTATACGTGTTAGTCATCTAAACTAAGCAGTTTTAAGGCTAAACCGGAAAATTAATAAATTGGAAATTAGAGGATAAGGAAAGTGATTTCGGATCACTGCCCAATGCATATTTAGCAATTTTCTCAAAAAGCTATGTTCTTTGGAAGAACTAGGTAGCTTTGCAGTAAACGATAAATAAAATAGACAATGGGCAGTTATTTCAGATAGACTAGTGGGAGTGATATAAGGAAATGAATCTCGGATTCAATTCTTGAGTATCACAAAAAATTCATCTTTTGTTTTCGGATTTGTTAGAACGAACGTATTCATTTTCAATAGGGTAATTTGTTTGTCTTATTGACGATGAATATAACATTCGTAGCATTAACCCAAGACTCGGATTTTTGTTTGATAAAGTCAGAACCACTAAGAAATGCTGAATAGGTAGATGTAACACATCTTAAAATATATAAACGCAAATGGTTTCCGTATTTCGATAAACGCTTCTTTCTATTCTATTAATTTGTGCATAATCCTTAAAGACAAGATCTGATGACTGGCTTAGGGTGATTCCTATCTCCCAGTCAAAGGAACACTGTCTCAATGGAACAATGACTAAGTTTCCTTTCAATCATGAAAGGGTAATAGATTTAAAGAAGTAACATAGCTTGTTCATAACAACCTTTGGGGTCATATGAAAGGTACAAGCTAGTGGGAGCTTTTGAAGTAGTGACATCTTGTCTGACAACTATTCGAGACTCCGGTAAGTTTTATCTAAAATATTTGAAGGAAATCTCTGATTTCACCAGAGATAGAGTATTCCATACTCAGAAATAGGTTCTTGCGTAGTCTTCGGGACTAATGCTCGGCTTGAACTCATTTAAGATATTGGTTGCAAAATAACGGTTTACGTTGTAATCAAAAACCGAGAAGTCTACCTAAAAGATGCCTACGCATTTGTGGATAAGGAGTGAATTCGTTTCACCCACTTCCGTAAATATAGACGTTTAGCATTTAGTGCTTGAAGGTAGGAGTGGAAATTTTGCGTACACGTTCAGTTCGTGAAATATTTTAATACATTGAGTAAAGGTTGATTATAAAACTCATAAAATCAGAGAATGACGACTATACTGTCAAACTCGGTCTGATAGAGTCTGTAAATCACAGCTTTAGATCTTGAAGTATTTGTACTCAAGATGTTATTAACTGATTTGTTCTGTCCACATCCAACACAGGCAGTTGGTGATAACACTAATAAAAACTACTAAACTAGATCAGTATATCAATCCACCCCGAAAGTAGTGGGAGTATGGTTTGTCCATTACCCATTGCAGGACCTTACGGTCGATAGGGTAGATTGATGACCTATAGTACTTCATTCGCTGTATAGGATCCTGATCATAGATATTGGTTTAAAAGCCATAACCCTGTAAATGGAGTTTGATACTCCAGTTCTGTTGAAACTCTTGTAGAACCACATGTGTATCTCAGACCCAGTGGGAGTAATTGGAACTACACAGAGAAGAGTCGAATGAATGGGAAAGTTTAACTTTCAACACAAAGCTGAGTAATTTGGGGGTGATTCTCTAAAAGGTAGAGAGTTAACCAGACTGTGATCTCTCTTACCACTCAGTCTTGCTTGATTTCATCAGAAAGCGGGAAATAAGGTTGATTCCCTAAGACTTCCTTGCCGAACAACGGAATCTGAACTCATTCAGAACAGAAGGGTTTTAGCTAAGAACAAATGACAGATTCATTACAAATCAGAAATAGGGGTGATTCCCTAAGACCTTTTTGCGAGACTTACGGTATCTTAATTTATTCATAAAGAACCTTTGACATGCCTGCCATAGCTTATATCCTTTGGGGATTAAAGCAAATCTCTAGGTCATTTCAAAGTCATATATTATTTTATGTGGACTTGACCAGCATGTTGTTAAGTCTTTTGTAGACTGGGCATCAATATTAGTAAATTAGTATGTAGATTAGTGTTTGTGAACTGTTGGAAACAGCATGTGTGTGTTATCTGAAGTCAGAGGCTAACATGCCATCTATTTTCTAAAGAATTTGACTCACTTGAATTCTCAAAAATAAGCAATTGGCAATCCCATTCATCCATCTCAGTGGTTAAGATGTTCTTGCATAGAGGAATGCAACATTCAATGATGTAGTCGACCCTACCTCTCAGGAATGCTTGTCTAAACCTGCGGATGAATACTAAATAGGATGTTTAGTGAATCCCCAAGTCTCTTTAGGAGAATGAGGAATAATATGCTAGTATGTTCAGGTGCAAACTAGAATATAAGTGATAACACTGATTCTGGCTTTAGGTCAGATTGAGGATGATCGTTAAATCGATCTCGGTCTCACTGTTTACTCATGTGATAAAGTATTATCCAATAAGCCGATACTACTTCATTGTGAAAACATTGCAAAGGTAACTCATAAGGATTTTGCAATCTCTAGAGGTAATAAGAATATTGAAATCATACCACCGGATTAGATGGAAAGGCGACGTTTAGATCCAAAAGATTGACTAAAGCGGCCAACCTACCTGATCAGTGTACCAAGTCACATGGTATTCGGATTCTAAGTACGCGCCGGGTCACTGACCTACCCTGCGGTGACACACTCCGGTCGTTCTTGGAAGGATGAATTACTAAGATGCGCTTGGAGGGTATGAATCTTGGGGATATGTCTCACTTGTTTTGAGCAAGTGGGAGAATGTTGTAGATATAGATATAAAGGGAGTGCTCTAAAATAATTAATCCACTTTTCTTTCGTACAAGTGGGAGATTGTTGGGTGTAGTGCCCGAAAGACAATTATATAATTGTTTTAGGACAGAATTAATAATTCATCTTATTACATGCATGTATGCTTATAATTAAGACACTACTGAAAACCCTAAGTACCTTGTTTATGTAATCACATAACTCAGTGTATGGCTATACACAAGAGGATTGAGTTAGTGAGATATACTTAAAAAAATTAACTTAGTCCGTTGCATTTATTAATCTGAGTACGGGTCTCAAGATTAATTTGCTAATAATACGCCCAGAACACTTTAGGTATGACAGTCTTATCCGGACTGTCGGTAAAAGGGTACCTAGTGGGGCATTTATATATGATGATAATCATATAGGGCTGGACCGATTTCATTTGAGTTCTCGATATAATTCCGTGATCGAGAAGTCTTATCAAATCTCAAGATTATCATATATGGATTAATCTCAATCCTGACGTGAGCACAGACAACTGCTTAGACTAGGGTACAGTTTGATGTGTTAGTAAGGATCACATTGTAGTATATGGTCCGACACTTATCGTGATAACAATCGATTTGTAGGATCGATGATTAAAGCCTCGATCGTTACCGATTTTCCGCAACTGTTTATGGACTTTACGAAACAAGCTAGGGTTCCGACACAGATTGAATAAAACGTGGATTATTTGGAAATAGAACGAAGGTAACAACAATAATCAATCTCTGATTATCGTCTCGTGATAATCCTATCTCAGGAAGACCACCCAATTATTCAATCTCTGAAAAATTGAAAGAAACTCCAATCTCTGAAAAGTCTCTGGAATATAAACTAGATTTAATCTCCAAAAATAATCTGTCTATCTCAGTTCGGCCAACACCATTAAATAGGAAGAGAAAATACGACCTAAATTATATGGGCCTAATTATTACACAAATAAAAGCCCAATCTGAAAAAACAATAAAATGCATAAATTCGAATAATCCATAAAACTTAGCAATCCGTACGGCTGGTTCCTCTTCAAGCCCAATCAACACTTAGCAAACTACAATTGGATGGATCATCAGCTTTTAAGTCTTTGCTCTCTTCATTCATGACTTGAACCAATGCTGCATAAGCTTCCCGAGCCTTCTTTACTTGAAATCTTGTAATAGGTCCATCTCGGATGACAATAGGATCTTGAACATGGTGAATACATAGTTGATCATCGTGGAGTGCATCATTCCCTCCCGGTTCGGAAGGATCTGACCTCAGATCATAATGAGGATCGTCAAATGGCGATAAGTCCTTAACATTGACGGTGGAAGACATGGTCCAATCCGGAGGCAAGTCTATGACATAGGCATTGTCATTGACCCGACGCAGTACTTGAAATGGTCCATCACCGCGGTAGTTCAGTTTGCTCTTCCGGTGATGTGGAAAACGTTCCTTGCGGAGATACACCACACCCCAATCCCCGGCTTGAAGATCATCTCTTTGCGCCTTTATTAGCCTGTTTGAAATACATCTCCGTAGCTTTTTCAACCTCCAAACGAGCTTTAGTATGCAAATCACGAACAAGCGCACCCTTTTTCCTCCGCATCTAAGCTCACATGTGTACTGCAGGAAGAGGAACAAAATCGAAAGGAGCAGAGGTAGAAAACCATAAACAAGTTCAAATGGTGCAGCCTTAGTAGGCGAGTGAGGAGAGCACGATTATAAGAAAATTCAACAAATGGAAGACACTTCTCCCACGTCCTAAGGTTCTTACCCACCACGGTCCTAAGCAACTGTCCTAAAGTACGGTTTGTAACCTCTGTTTGACCATCAGTTTGGGGGTGAAAAGAAGTGTAAAATAACAAGGATGTACCTAGTTTCTTCCATAACACTCTCCAAAAGTGGCTAATGAACTTGGTATCACGATCACTAACAATGGATCTAGGCACACCATGCAGACGTACTATCTCCTTAAAGAACAAGTCAGCAATAGCAGAAGAATCATTAGTCGTATGACACGCAATGAAATGTGCCATCTTAGACATTCTATCAACAACCACAAAAATCGAATCATGACCGTTCTAGTTCGTGGTAAACCTAGGACAAAGTCCATGGAAAGATCACCCAAGGTGA
The DNA here is from genome assembly GCA_026214975.1 of Gentiana macrophylla. NCBI lineage: Eukaryota > Viridiplantae > Streptophyta > Magnoliopsida > Gentianales > Gentianaceae > Gentiana > Gentiana macrophylla. The sequence goes on from CM047809.1 coordinate 63,238,900, forward strand.
AGTGGGAATAGGAAGTGGTGTGTATAACCCATGTGGTTGTGACTCCAGCCTTAGCATGCTTGCAAACTAAACACGAAGAACAATAAGTAACCACATCGATTTCATCTTAGGCCAATAAAATGTTGCTTAAGCATGTCTAAGGTCTTATCTACCCCGAAATGTCCCATCAAACCTCCCCCATGAGTTTCCTTAACAAACAACTCACGCATTGAACAGCGGGGCACACATAACTTATCATTCTTGTAAAGGAAGCCATCAAAAATAGAATAGTCAGGTTGATCACGAGAAGGACACGCAGCAAATATTTTCCCAAAATCAACGTCATGTTCATACATATGCCTAATAGATTCAAAACCTAGCAACTTGGTTTGCATAGAAGTGATAAAGGAATAACGTCGAGATAAGGCATCAGCAACTATATTATCCTTACCCTTCTTATACTTAATCACATAGGGAAATGACTCTATAAATTCAACCCATCGGATATGACGCTTATTCAGTTTCCCTTGCCCTTTTAAGTACTTGATAGACTCGTGATCAGTGTGGATAGTGAATTCACGTGGTCGCAGATAATGTTGCCACGTTTGTAAACACCTAACCAATGCATATAATTCTTTGTCGTAGGTGGAATAATTAAGTGCAGCCCCTTTTAGTTTCTCAACAAGTACACAATGTGCCTACTTTCTTGAATTAGAACACCACCAATCCCCACCCGATGCATCACATTCAAGTTGGAACATTTTATTAAAATCGGTAATGCAAGAATAGGTGCGAGAAATAAGCATAGACTTAAGAGTTTCAAAAGCTTCCCTGTGACGTTGTGCCCACACAAACGGTGCATTCTTTTTGACAAGCTCATTGAGGGGAGCCGCAATGGAGCTGAATCCCTTCACAAAACATCTGTAGAAGCTTGCAAGGCCATGGAAACTACGTACTTGCGCAGCCGTGGAAGGTTCAGGCCACTCTTGTATCGCCTTGATCTTTTCTTGGTCCACTTCCACACCTTTAGCACTAATAACAAAGCCAAGAAAGGCAACACTGTCCAAACAAAAGTTACACTTTTTGAGATTAGCATATAATTCGTGTTCCCTAAGTGTATGCAAAACAACCTTTAAATGTTCAACATGATCATCAAAAGTTTTGCTGTAGATAAGTATATCAACGAAATACACAACGACAAAGTGATTTATAAATTCCCGAAGGACCTCATTCATAAGTCGCATAAACGTGGAAGGTGCATTAGTTAACCCAAATGGCATGACAAGCCATTCATATAAGCCAAAAGTAGTTTTAAATGCTGTTTTCCACTCATCACCTTCCCTAATACGTACTTGGTAGTAGCCACACTTCAAATCAATTTTTGTAAAGAAACGACTACCATGTAAATTATCAAGCATGTCATCTAGTCTAGGGATAGGATATCGATACTTTACCGTTATTTGGTTGATTGCACGACAATCCGTGCACATGCGCCATTCTCCTGTCTTCTTGGGGACCACAATGATCGAATCGCACAAGGACTCATGGACTCACGAATCTTTCCCTCTCCAACAGCTCCGCAACTTGCTTTTGGATCTCCACGATTTCCGTGGGGTTGGCTCTATAGGCTGGCCGGTTTGGTAGCACGGAACCGGGTACAAAGTCGATCTGATGTTCCACTCCTCTTATTGGTGGCAGCCCCTTGGGTTCCTCCTCCGGAAATACGTCCTTGAATTCCTGCAAAACAGAATAAATCGCACTAGGGAGAGAACTGGTTAAATCAGATATAGAAAGTAAACAAGGGGTAGGGGAGTCAGAGTTTTTAAGCACAAGAATATAAATTGGATTTCCAGCGCCTACGGCATTCAGCATTAAATTCCGATTGGCTTTAACAGTGTGTGAGGTGGCATTTTTATCCTTCTTAATAACTTTAGGATCCGATTCAGCCTTATCTACTCGAGCTACAACTCCTTCCTTACCCACGGCTTTATTATCATTTTGTGTTGCTTGGTGACGTAACCGGAAAGCCGTCATCTTAAGTTGCTCATCATGCGCTTCCTGAGGGGTCATTGGGTGCAAAACAATGGTCTTGCCTTTATAAGGCAGTGAATAACGGTTTAAGTAGCCATCATAAGAAACACGTCTATCAAATTGCCATGGGCGACCTAAAAGTAGGTGTGTGACGTGCATAGGAAGAACATCACAAAGTACCTCATCATGAAATTTACCAATCTGAAAATTGATTAATGCTTGGGACTTAACGTGCGTCTCACCCTCATCATTTAGCCATTGTAATTGATAAGGTTTGGGGTGTGGTAAGGTAGGGAGGCGCAAAGTTTCAATAAGTAAGCTACTAACCACATTAGTGCAACTACCCGAATCAATGATCATGTTACAAGTTCTACCCCCAATACCACACGTGGATTGAAAAATGTTTTCACGTTGTATATTATCATCAATTTTTGATTGTGCAGCCAAAACACGTTGTAAAACACCATAGACACCCGAACCATAAGAAGAAGTAGCACTAACATGCAGCAAATTATCATCATCGCTATCACTATGTGGGTTATCATCATCCTTGTCGGAATCAGATTCAAAATCATGAGGTTCTAACTCAACACCAACAGCTCTTAAAACACGCTTATTAGGACAATCACGAGCATAATGACCTCTACCACGACACCTAAAACAAGCCATATCACGTGCACGTTCAACAGGGGGGAGCACCCTTTTTCACGCATGTCTTTCGTTTTAGCATCAGAATAAGGATAATTCAATTTACGTGGTTTAAAATCATCTTTAGGGCGTGTATGAGGTTGATTGGAAACATTAGAAGTCGAAGACGTAGTACCTCGGCCAAAGGAAGGATAAGTAGAGCGAGTGTTACCATAAGAAGCTTTATATGCAGCCCGTTCAGCCAAGCGCTTTTGCACCATGATTGCGCCTTGTAGAAGCTCGGCTTTGGTGCGGTAATTCTGTAATTCAACGTGGCAAGAAATTTCGGGTCGAAGGCCACATTGGAAACGCTGCATTGTCGCTTCATCATCCTCTTCTACGTTGGCTTTAAGCAGTGTGAGGCGTAAATCGTCATCGAATTCTTCGACGGTGCGATTACCTTGACGTAACGTTTGTAACTTGCGGAGCTGATCCCTATAGTAATGAGTAGGTACCCACTATTGCTTCATGATTTCTTTGAGCACCGCCCATGAAGTGATCTCACCATCACGTCGTCTTCGACGTTGGGCCTGGAGTTGGTCCCACCAATGCATGGCCATATCGGTAAACTCCATCGTCGCTAGCTGTACCTGTTTAACATCACTAAAATTTGTACAAGAAAATATTTGAGAGACTTTCATCTCCCATGCTAAATACCATGTCGGATCACCTTACCATCAAACGGTGGAATTTTGTATTTCACATGACGTGAATCGTCATGTGGAGGTGCTTGAACAGCCCCTGTCGGTGTTAGAAGCGATAGCTCCACCGCATTAACAAACAGGGGGTAGGTGGGGGGAACTACCTCTTCTCTTCGTTGGATGTGTAATGCTTGAATAGCATTCATGAGTTGCTCAAATTTGCGGTCAGTTTCAGCACGGAATTGATCAAACTCGTCAGCGATATCTTGCTTCGTGGTTTCTAGGTTTTGATTAAGCCTGTCTTCGATCACTTTTCCGAGAAGTTTATCATCAGCCATAGCGTGAGGCTTATGGTGACTTAACTCACGTTCACTCGTGTTTAACACTCACAAGATAGCCAAATCTTATTTTTTTTGTCAAATTATAGCCTAAAATTGCTGTTTCCCGCCAAATTTCGTGGAAAATTACGCAAAATTTTGTGTGGGTAAAATCAAATTTTGTTCCAGGACTCCTGACACCGTACTAATCACGAAAACGCAAAAAAAATTCTTGCCTATTTTTCCCGCCTTTTTACTAATCACGATTTTTTTTTTTATCACAGAACGTGAAGCTCGTGTGGTGTGTGTAGAGACAATCAAATTTTTTGGAAGTGCTTCGTCAAGATTGATCGGAATACTACTCTTTCGATCGAAAATCAAGAATCCGGTTTCCTTAAATTCTTGATAATTCTTGAGGTTCTTGATTCGTTTTTTTTTTGGAGTGTCGATCAAGAACGAGGAAGATACCAGTATTGATTAAGTCTCGTAATTTTGTGCTTCGTTCTGCTCTCTCTCTCTTTTTTTTTTTTTAAATTGGTGCAATTCAATCAATGGAATACAACAGCAGGAACTAATAACGCAGCACAAAAATAATCGAACAGGTCCGAAGTGCGGTGGTAATAAAGACGAGCTAAGAATTACGTAGGGCTCGAATTACCTCGACCGTTAAACGCCGCGTAAAGGATGCAAGAACACGGCTAGGGTTTCGGTGTTGTTGGTGAACGCGGCTAGGTTTTTTTTTTTTTTTTTTTTTTTGATCAACCTAAAAACGCAGCGAGTTGTGCAACAAAGACCCGATCGACAAATTATGTGTAGCAAGAGATGGATATTAATCCGTAATATGCAGGCGGCAATAACAAACAAATTCGAGGATAAAACGCAGCGAGAGTAGGGTTCTTGTTGCGCAAGAAAACGCGGCCGATGGAGCGAGCAACGGCAAAAAATTCTTCAAGAAATCGCAGCAGCTTTAATCGCCTATTCTCTGATACCACTTGATAACAATCGATTTGTAGGATCGATGATTAAAGCCTCGATCTTTACCGATTTTCCGCAACTGTTTATGGACTTTACGAAACAAGCTAGGGTTCCGACACAGATTGAATCAAACGTGGATTATTTGGAAATAGAACGAAGGTAACAACAATAATCAATCTCTGATTATCGTCTCGTGATAATCCTATCTCAGGAAGACCACCCAATTATTCAATCTCTGAATAATTGAAAGAAACTCCAATCTCTGAAAAGTCTCTGGAATATAAACTAGATTTAATCTCCAAAATAATCTGTCTATCTCAGTTCGGCCAACACCATTAAATAGGAAGAGAAAATACGACCTAAATTATATGGGCCTAATTATTACACAAATAAAAGCCCAATCTGAAAAAACAATAAAATGCATAAATTCGAATAATCCATAAAACTTAGCAATCCGTACGGCTGGTTCCTCTTCAAGCCCAATCAACACTTAGCAAACTACAAATGGATGGATCATCAGCTTTTAAGTCTTTGCTCTCTTCATTCATGACTTGAACCAATGCTGCATAAGCTTCCCGAGCCTTCTTTACTTGAAATCTTGTAATAGGTCCATCTCGGATGACAATAGGATCTTGAACATGGTGAATACGTGGTTGATCATCGTGGAGTGCATCATATCGTTTGCTCTATTCTGGAATGAGTGAGTAGTATGTGCTATCACAGATATGGAATCCATTCCTTCCCTCAGGAAGTAGACAGACAGTTCCCTTATTTGTTAATCCTAGAAACTGATCGATGCGCGCAGTTCATATTATATTAGTTATGAACTATTTGGTCACTAGGGGGTTAATGGTAAAAAAGGATAAGAGGTTTTGAGAAGGGTTTACGGAGATATCCCGAATCGAAACTGTTGGAAATAAAATTTATGTTTTGATGATAATTCATCGTAATTATTCTAAGTGTTACCTTAACCTCATTGAGAAGTGCCGAAGCTAGCTGTTATAGTGAAAAGCTAAAAGATGTCTAGAACTGAATGTTTAGGCTTTACTAGAGTCTGATATTTGTATAGGTTACATCAGACAAGCACTGTAATAGTTAGTGTGTCGTAAAACTGAAAACTGGAAGTCATTTAGAAAACTGGAAATCATCAAGATAAACAAACTGACTCAGACTACACCTATATGAAACTGAAGAAGATAAGTTCACTGAGGGACACGGACTCAGTTGGCTTATCTAGAAGATCGATGAACTGAGGGTCACAGACTCAGTTATAGAAGATTGAAGAACTGAGGGCTCAAACTCAGTTATGAAGACTACGTCGAGACTGTAAAGTTAGACTTCAGGCAAGATTGTGGTGACATGAACCGACTTTATGGATCTTGTATGAAGACCTAAGAATCATAAGGACAATCAATTCTTAGAAGATAATGAGTCATGGTGTACTCTGATTAAGTCAATTATAATCAGATGAAAAACTAGAGTACTGATATTTAAAGAAGAGTAAAATCTCAATTAATGCTCCAAGTCAGTCAAGAAACTGACAAGTGATAATCTCAGTATAAAACTGATAAGGAAACTCAATTTTATATGTCAGTCATCCAACAAACTGATAGTATAGTCGAACGTTATAAATGAAGCAATTAAATTGGATGAAATACTAACACAACAGAACGGTCATAAAATATATCCGTTACAAAATAGACGTTGATACAATTCGAATTCAAGCCAAATGAACATTGGACCTCACACTATATATAGAGGACTTTGCACCAAGAATATATAGAAAAATACAGACAGAGTATTAACAAGAATTAACGTGTGCATTAATCATTTGAATTGCTATCATCTCTGCGCTATAACAAGATCATATCAAGAATATCATCAAGTGTTCAAGCTACAAAGAATTTATCAAGATTCAGACACATTGAAGAACCATAAACAAGAATCAATTCATTGATTCTCAATCCAACCTTGATTCTATATCAAAGGTTTAGACAGTGAAGCAAACCGGGAAGGTTTTGTCAGGACAGATTATTACAGCGCGATGGACACCATTTGTGTTTGTGGTAGTAGGCGGTGAAGAGGCAATTCAACCCTCTAAGGACCAGTGTTCAAGCAATTGAAGAACAAAAATTCTACATGTTCTACAACTGTTTAGATAGTGAAGCTAGGGATTAGCCAAGGACTATTGTTTAGGACTTTTTGTAACAGTTCACCTCAAGAAGTTCTAGTGGAATTTTCCTCCGCACCACAGGGGAAGAGAGGACGTACAGGATTACACCACCTGGAACCTCTATAATATTTGCCTTATTTACTTTACACATTTATTTATTTACTCAGCATCTACTTACAACATTTTGATAATTGATTGTTATACATTTCACAATTCACAAACCCGACATTCTTGAATCGATTTACCACACTCGATTTTCATAAAAGAATAACAAGATCAAGAAAAAGGCTAGAATAATATCCATTGCCGGTTGACTCAGTTTTGATTAAGTCAGTTTGACTTAAACTCAGCTTAGTCAGCTTAACTCCACACAAGTTTTTATTGAACCATAATTTGTTTGAAATCTAGCTTAATAAAAGTTTTTGGTGACAAGTTTATTCACCCCCCCCCCCCCTCTAAACTTGTGTTAGCCTTTCCAAGGGCCCGACAATTGGTATCTTGTCAACAATTTCTTTGACAAGATATCATTTGCTCTATATCTCCTCTAGTTGTTCTCATTTGAAAGCTCAGCTCCAGTTAATTTACTATCAGTCTTCACTCACTTACAATGGATAACAATCAATATGCGACACAGATGCTGATGTGCAACATGGACAGATTTGACGAATATAAACGTCGTATGCAGGATTTTCTAGCAGCTACTCATGATGAAATGATGGATGTACTCACTGATGGACCAATCCAGATCACTCACATGCAAACTGTTGGTGGACAGCAAGTTCGAGTTGCAAAGCCCAAATCCTAATGGATTAGTGATGATCGCAAGCGAAACAATCTCAACAATATTGCTATGGATTTTATCCTCAGAACTCTTGACAGCAACATGTACTTAAAGGTGAAAGAATGCACAACTGCCAAGGAAATGTGGGACAAACTACAACTTGTTTGTGAAGGAACAGATTCAATCAAGGAAAACAAAATGTCTGTTGCAAAACAAAAGTTTGAGAATTTCAAGATGAAATCTGGAGAAACCATTGACCAAATGGAAACAAGATTCAGTGCTATCATGGATGAATTAGATCTACTCAAGATTGAGTACTCAAAGAAAGTTATCAACACAAGAATCTTGAAGGCATTACCAATGTGCTGGAAAATGAAAGTCACTGCTATGGAAGAATCTAGAAGACTTGACATAGAGGAATCTTCTCAGACTTGAAAACTTATGAATTTAGTTAAGATTTCACAAGTGCAGCTGCAATAATCAAAGCTCTGGAGGAACCAAAGACCACAGCACTTGCAGCAGCATCAAATGACATTCAAGAAAACTCATCAATCAATCTTCATGAATTGGATGAGATGGAAGAAACAGATGGATCTAATGATGAGCAAATTCGAAGAATGAAGAGTGGACACCCCGATCACTCGAAGTTCATCAAGAGGACTCTGAGAAAAAAAGAGCGATGAATATCTCTGTTTCAACTGCAAGAAACCTGGATATTATAAAGTTGAATGTCCAGAACTGACCAAGAAGAGTTGGTAGAAGAGCACTCCTTGCTGGAGATGAGTCAGATTATGAAGCTGGTACTGAAAGACTATCAGATGACACAGCTTTAATGGCACACATGGATGATCCAAATGATGTATGTGAATCCAATTCTAAATATTCCTCAGCTCAAATTTCCATGCAAAATGCATGTTCTTCGACTGCTGACTCCAATCCAAAAAATCTAGAATTAGAAGAAACTCTTGACGAATTGATGAATCAGCTAGTAACTATTCAAGCTGGTTATGAATCAATTAAAGCTGAGAAAGAGAATCTAATTTTTGAAGTTGAAAGATTGAAGTCTGAACTAAAAATGTTGACACCGACTAAAACTGATAAAGAAAAGATTCGACATCGACCTCTCAGATTCTGCGGCAAAGTGAATCATTTGCTCAATCAAGTTCAAATCTTTGGATTCAAATCGGAAAACCGTATGGAGACAAGGCGGGTTTAGGATTTGATACAAAGACAATCTTCTAAGAATGGAACCAAGAAAGTGCCGAACCTAGTACCAAAAGCGGTATTAAGTTTGTAGTAAAACCTTCCTCAAACCGAAAAATTGTTTGAACCAAGAAAATCCAGTATCACATAGGATAAATCAGTTTTCCAAGAAAACAACTGGACTTACCAACAAGGGTAAACCAAATGGTAAATCAGCTGTATCTCAAGAAAACCGAACTGGGAAATCAACTACCAGGTCCACAAAAACCAATCAAGTCAAGAACCAGAAAAATTACAATCAAAGTAAATCCAAGAATGTTAAACATTCAAAGATTCACACATTTAGGGGGAAAGGAAGATTATATCCCACTGATGATGATGGAATTTTACTGCAACTACTAATAAAACTGATAATGACAATCATTCCAGATAGAGAACTTATCACAAGTTTCAGTCCAAAAACCAGTAGAGAGCTTATCTCGGTTCTCAGCAAAAGCCCAGTACAAAGGTCAGTCCAGACCTCAGTACAAAATGAATGATGGTTATTATTCAGGTTTTAATAGAAAGCATGATGGAAACAAATTTCAGCCAAAAGATCTGAGAAATCATATAAATAAGACATAATCCAAACATAGACACTATGGGAGTGTGGCTTACATATATGAAACCAAGTGCAACAATATCCGAAGAATTCCTAAAGGATATATCCCCAGAGTTGTACTGACAACTGACCCCCATGGACCCAAACTGAGTTGGGTACCTAAAATTATTTAATTTTTATTGCAGGACATATGGTACTTTGATAGTGGTTGCTCTAGGCACATGACGAAGAGCAAAGACTGTCTCAGTAATTTTATTGTAAAAGATGGACCAAAGGTTAATTTCGAAGTAAAGACAAATCTGGATACACCAAAGGATATGGCACCTTAATCAGAAATGGACTTACAATCAAGAATGTGTCTTATGTAGAAGGATTACACTACAATCTGCTCAGCACCAGTCAATTCTGTGATATGGGATACAAAGTTACTTTTGACAAACAATTCTGCGTTGTCGAGTTGTTTTAGCCGGAAGAAGAAAAGAAAATATGTATGTAGTAGACTGGACAACAGCCGTTGCTGAAACTTGTTTGCTTGTGCATACCAAATCAGAAATCAGTTGGCTATGGCATAAGAAACTGAGTCATCTCAACTTTGATGACATCAACAAACTTGTTAAGAAACAGTTAGTCATTGGACTACCGGAAATATCATATAAGATGGACAGCTTGTGTGATGCTTGTCAACAAGGAAAGCAAACAAAAGCAAGTTTCAAGACCAAGTCTCAGCATTCAACAACCATACATCTGGAGTTACTACACATGGATTTATTTTGACCTATTACACCAATTAGTATCAGTGGAAAGAAGTATACATTGGTGGTAGTAGATGATTTTTCTAGGTACACTTGGGTAATTTTCTTAACCAAGAAAAGTGAAACCAAGCAAAGACTTACAGAACTACTCAAGAGACTTCAGAATCAGAAAGGAGTATCAGTTGTGAAAATTAGATCAGATAAGGGAACTGAATTCCTCAACAGGGTGATTATTGAATATTGTGAAGAGAATGGTGTCTTACACCAACTTGCTGCCACAAGAACACCTCAACAGAATGGTGTATCTGAAAGAAGAAACAGAACACTCAATGAAGCAGAGAGGACTATGATCTGTGAAGCTAAACTACCTGAAAGATATTGGGCAGAAGCAGTTAACACAGCTTGTTATACACAGAACAGAGCTCTCATGAACAAAAGACATGAGAAGACCCCTTATGAAATTTGGAATGGAAGAAAACCAAATGTTTCCTACTTTCATGCTTTTGGAAGCAAAATTTTCATACACAACAATGGGAAAGATCAACTTCATGTTTTTCAGTCCAAAGCTGATGAAGGAATTTTTCTAGGATACTCAAGTGTCAGCAAAGCTTTTAGAGTACTAAACAAAAGGACACTCAAGCATGAAGAATCAATTCACGTGGTATTTGATGAACCAAACTTCCTTGGTGAAACAACTGAAGACAGACCAGAACTAGTTTCTCAGTCTCAGTTACCAGTCTTGCCAGAACCAGTTTTTGTTGACATTGGGAGACTACAAATTTCAGAATGTACAGATCCAGATCAGTCTCAGTTTCCAACTACTCAACAAACCACACCTGAATTACATGTTCCTCATCCAACTGAAGAAATTCAGGAACCAGTTCTTGAAGAACCAGTCGAACAAGATATAGATCCTTTGATGCAAACACCCACGTATCAATGGATGAGAGATCACCCTGAAAAACAAGTAATTGGTGATACTCAAACTGGCGTTCGAACAAGACATCAACTAGATGCAATGATTGCATGTTTTCTATCACAATCTGAACCTAAGGAAATAGAAGAAGCTTTGAAAGATCCAGATTGGATATTAGCTATGCAAGAAGAACTAAATGAGTTCGAAAGAAATCAAGTATGGGAATTGGTAGAAAGACCAGCTCATGTGAATATCATTGGAACCAAATGGGTTTTCAGAAACAAACTTGATGAAGATGGGAATATTATCAGAAACAAAGCTAGACTTGTAGCTAAGGGATACTCTTAAATAGAAGGCATAGACTTTGATGAAACCTACGCACCAGTTGCAAGATTAGAAGCAATCAGACTATTTCTTTCCTTTGCAGCTCATAAGAAATTCAAAGTTTACCAGATGGATGTTAAAAGTGCATTTTTAAATGGAATTCTTGAAGAAGAAGTATATGTTCAACAACCACCTGGATTTGAAATCAAAGATCAAGCTGATAAAGTTTTCAAACTAAGGAAAGCTCTTTATGGACTAAAACAAGCACCTAGAGCTTGGAATGAAACTCTATCTCAGTTTCTAGTAGATAATGGATTCATCAAAGGGACTATAGATAAAACTTTATTCAGAATGAAAAATGGTGAAAATACTCTACTTGTTCAAATTTATGTTGATGACATCATTTTTGGATCGGAAGATGAACAATTATGTGAGAAATTTGCAAGTTTGATGAAAAGCAAATTCCAAATGAGTATGATGGGAGAATTGAATTACTTCCTTAGATTACAAGTTAAACAATTAGATGATGGAATTTTCATTCACAAAACCAAGTATACAAGAGAACTTATCAAAAAGTTTGGCATGGAAAAATCAACTGGAATTTCTACACCAATGGGGACCAACATCATATTAGATGAAGATAAAGAAGGCAAAGATGTTGATCAAACACTTTACAGAAGGATGATTGGAAGCTTACTCTATCTTACAGCAAGTAGGCCAGATATATCATTTACTGTTGGTCTATGTGCAAGATTTCAGTCAAAACCAAAAGAAAGTCATCTCACAGTTGTGAAAAAACATTGAAATATCTGAAAGACACAGATAGAGTTGGAATATGGTATTCAAAAGAAAGAGAATTCAAGTTAATATCTTATTCAGACTCAGATTATGCTGGATGCAAAGTGGACAGAAAAATCACATCAGGCACATGTCAGTTACTAGGAAATAGACTTGTGTCATGGTTTAGCAAAAAGCAAAACTCAATCTCAACTTCTACAGCTGAAGCTGAATACTTAGTAGCTGGAAGTTGTTGTGCTCAAGTTTTATGGATCATAGAGCAATTAAGAGATTATGGGATAGAAGAAGGAATGATTCCCATAATGTGTGATAACACAAGTGCAATTGCAATCACTGATAATCCAGTTTTACACTCAAGGACAAAGCACATTGATGTGCGTCACCACTTTATAAGAGATCATGCAGAGAAAAAGGATATCACAGTTCTTTATGTACCTACTGAAGATCAGTTGGAAGATATCTTTACAAAGCCATTGGACAAAAACAGATTTGCCAAACTAAGAACTGAATTAGGGATAATCAAAGTCAGTTGAAATCAGTTAAGCCAGAAATTCGTCAAGGGGATTAATCTTTGTTATGTTGGGTGCGCTCACTTAATAGATTAGTCATTGACATCAACAATTTCAAACTGATCAACTAAAATCTGGCCCGATAAACTTTCTTCGAAATCGACTAATTTGACAAAAACTGAAAGTTATATCTACAAACTGACTTCAGTCTCAGTTTCTATCCCAATCAACTTAAGTCAAAGGTTGACAAGATAAAAGCAACAGCGGTTATATCGCATTTAATTACTGCAGTTCCTTTTGTCAGAATATTGCATGTACACCCCATGCCTGTCAGAACAGTGCATACATTGGTTACCCAAACCATCATGGAATTTGAAAAGTTGTACTAGTCAACCGCCAATATATCCTACCTATTTATTCAACCTTCATTCACACTATTTCTAATCAAATTTCAAACTCTTCATCTCTCTCCTAAAAACATAATCAGCCTCTTCAAAATCCTTTCCTTTCAAAAATCAATTTTTGTGTTCACACCCAGATATCGCCACTTCAGACAAATCAAAACAAGAAAGATTGATCATAGAGTTAGATGAATTTTCATTCGATATCTATGAAGCAATGTGCAACAATACTCTGTTAGCAAGTTGGATTTGTGATAAAATCCAGAAACAACCAGGTCTATGGAATCTCCTAGAAGTTAAATTCAACGAACCACGTGATGTGGAAGGAATTCTACAATTTTGGGAGAATATGCGATTGGTACGAAATTCTCTGATCACTACAGTCCATGGAGATCGTATTGCTATCAATGAAAGTGTCATGAAGTCATTATTCGGTTTCACGGATTCATCTATGACATTAATAGATTTGGCTACTCTACCTTTGCAAAAAAGAGGTTTTTATAAAGCAACTTACCTTCTCTAAGGAACCAGTAAAAATTGATAGTCATGTTGACAATATCAAGCCAGAATTTGCGCACCTCAGCAGATGGCTCAGCAAACATGTCATTGGAAAATCCAAAGGAGTCAGTACACTATCCGAAGAGAACATTTATCTGATGAACATAATTTGGGATGGAATAGAATTCAATTGGGCAGGTTATGTAGTCAATCAGACAAAGAGGCAGCATTTAGCCGAATTAGACAGTGTACAGAGAGCTCAAGCTGAAGGTCATGCAACTGTTGGTAGATTCCGACTGAAGAAAACACTCAGTGGAATCGTCCAATTCTACCTGGAAAGACTCAAGGAAGGGAAGCAAGCAAGGCAAGCTGAAACTACAAAGGAAATCGCAGCAAAAACAGGAACAACTTCCCAACCTGAAGCCGGTCAAAAAACTGTGTCTCAACACGAAGCTGAACACAGAGAAATCAAGCGAAAGGCAGACTCAGCATAAGAAAGATCAATTGTAAGATGTTTATACCCAGCAACCTCAAGTATGACAGCACCAACTGAGGTGGAACAACAACAACTGACAACTGAAGATACAAGGAAAAACACTCTTGCTTATAATAGTTTTCAATTACAACATCAATCAGTTCAGCAATCAGCCCCAGTTTTTTAAGCTGATAAAATTTTCAGACTAATGAAGATGAAGCTTAAACCAGAGGATTCTCGTGATGCTAGTCTACAGACTGAAGAGAAGCTACTCTTGGAGAAATTGGAAATCGGAGATTTATATTCTCTATTTCCTATATCAGAGTTTCTTGAAAACTGTTTCAAGAGGTTTACTGAACTAGCTCAAATGAGAGAATCAGCCACATCATCTGCTCCCAAAGAAAGTTCAAGAAAAGGATGATGATGAAGATGATCATACAAGAAAAGAAGCTAATGTGACTACTGATTTTGCATTCGAAATTCAACCTCAACCTCTAGCTACATAAAGCGTAAGTCGGCAAGAAGAGTTGCGATTGGAAATCGGACAAGCGACACTCGACAAGCGGTGATGGAACTGATAATTGACAACTGATGATTATTGAAGACATCACTCAGCCCAAGGATCAACCTGAAATGACATATGATCCTTCTGACATCCTAACAAAGGATGAGTTGGCCAAAGTTCATGAAAACTTGAAGATTGTACTCAGTCACCAAGGATGCACAAAATGGCCTTCTATCAAATATTTACGGATATCTCGATTCTGAATCCGAGCAGATGTCTCGATTCATGCAAGACTAGAGATGATCCACAAATCGATTCAAGTTACGCTTGAAATCTGTTACTTAAGCGAAACTAGAAGACTCAACCGGATGATGAGAACGGGAAACTCATGCTCAGGCTTAGTGGCACATGAATCAGCATATCTACGATTTAGAAATTCACCTTAAGGAAGTAATTACTTCTCAGCAACGTATATCAGCCGACCAACAGGCAACCCATGCTTTGGTAGATTAGCTATATGATGCCAAAAGAAAGTCAAGAAGAAAAAGCTGAAGTTACTTAAAGAGATGGAGCGACTTGAAGAAGAATTGCAAAGATACAAATCAGATCCTAAGTTCTTAAGGAAAGAACTAAGCGATGAAGCGACTCATTGTGAAATCTGATCAACCAGGAGAACGGAGAGCTACTCTCACAAAAAATCTGTGGATGCAGTTTGTCAAAGATCACAATCCTATCAAAGCCAAGTACAAGTATAAGACGATTGAGGAATCCTTGAACTACTTTTTATCTGATGTATTCTCAAAACAGAAAATGGCACAATATAAGAAGAATCAAAGGATTGATGGCAAACTGAAGATTAAAGACAAGACTGAACAAATGAAAGCTGATGTAGTCGAATTTGAAAAATACTACTTGAAAGAATCAGACTTATCGAAGCTACTTCTATGGAGAAGATGGAAAGAAGGAAGTCAAGTTGACTACAGCAAGACATTTTCAAAAGAAGACACCAAGCTAGAAAATGAATATCGTCTGTATGTCAAGGAGAAGATGTTTATTTCAGTTAAGAAAAAGCTTAGTCTTTAATGACAGTTGTTTGGACTAAATATTACTATTCCAGTTTTTGCTCATTCTAATGAAATCCAGTTTTCCAGTTTTACATTGTTTTGATCTTTAAGCTTTTCTTTTTGGGAGAGTTTTGGCATCATCAAAAATGGGGAAATTGTTGGAAATAAAATTTATGTTTTGATGATAATTCATCGTAATTATTCTAAGTGTTACCTTAACCTCATTGATGAAGTGCTGAAGCTAGCTGTTATAGTGAAAAGCTAAAAGATGTCTAGAACTGAATGTTTAGCCTTTACTAGAGTCTGATATTTGTATAGGTTACATCAGACAAGCACTGTAATAGTTAGTGTGTCGTAAAAACTAAAACCGAAGTCATTTAGAAAATCGAAAATCATCAAGATAAACAAAGCGACTCGACTACTACACCTATATGAAACTGATGAAGATAAGTTCGCTGAGGGACACAGACTCAGTTGTCTTATCTAGAAGATCAAAGAACTGAGGGTCACAGACTGAGTTATAGAAGATTGAAGAACTAAGGGCTCAAACTCAGTTATGAAGACTACGTCGAGACTGTAAAGTTAGACTTCAAGCAAGATTGTGGTGACTTGAACTGACTTTATGGATCTTGTATGAAGACCTAAGAATCAAAAGGACAATGAATTCTTAGAAGATAATGAGTCATGGTGTACTCACGATTAAGTCAATTATAATCGGATGAAAAAGCTGAGATAATACGGATATTTAAAGAAGAGTAAAATCTCGATTAATGCTCCAAGTCGGTCAAGAAATCGACAAGTGATAATCTCGATATAAAGCGATAAGAAAACTCGATTTTATATGTCGATCATCCAACAAACGATAGTAAATGCGATCGAGCGTTATAAATGAAGCAATTTTATTGGATGAAACACTAACACAACAAAACGGTCAGAAAATATATCCGTTACAAAATAGACATTGATACAATTCGAATTCAAGCCAAATGAACGTTGGGCCTCACACTATAAATAGAGGACTTTGCACCAAGAATATATAGAAAAATACAGACAGAGTTTTAACAAGAATTAACGTGTGCATTAATTATTCGAATTGCTATCATCTCTGCGCTATAACAAGATCATATCAAGAATTTCTTCAAGTGTTCAAGCTACAAAGAATTTATCAAGAATCAGACACATTGAAGAACCACAAACAAGAATCAATTCATTGATTCTCAATCCAACCTTGATTCTATATCAAAGGTTTAGACTGTGAAGCAAACCGGGAAGGTTTTGTCAAGGACAGTTGTTACAGGTAGTCGGGTAGACTGTGTTTGTGGTGGTAGCTGGTGAAGAGGCAATTCAACCCTTTAAGGACCAGTGTTCAAGCAATTGAAGAACAGCGATTCTACCTGTTCTACAACTGTTTAGATAGCGAAGCTAGGGATTAGCCAAGGACTATTGTTTAGGACTTTTTGTAACAGTTCACCTCAAGAAGTTCTAGTGGAATTTTCCTCCGCACCATAGGGGAAGAGAGGACGTACATGATTACACCACCTGGACCTCTATAATATTTGCCTTATTTACTTTACGCATTTATTTATTTACTCATCATCTACTTACAACATTTTGATAATTGATTGTTATATATTTCACAGTTCACAAACTGACATTCTTCAGAATTCAGTTTACCACACTCAGTTTTCATAAAAGAATAACAAGATCAAGAAAAAGGCTAGAATAATATCCGCTGCCGGTTGACTCAGTTTTGATTAAGTCAGTTTGACTGAAACTCAGCTTAGTCAGCTTAACTCCACACAAGTTTTAACTGAACCATAATTTGTTTAAAATACAGCTTAAGAAAATTTTTTGGTGACAAGTTCATTCACCCCCCCCCTCTAAACTTGTGTTAGCCTTTCCAATAGACCAACAGAAACGAACAGTCTATGAAGGATTTATCCGTATGTAATGATTATATCAGTGGACACCTTATGACTCATGGTTGAGTGTAAGTGTATATCTATATTCGGCAGAGTTTAGTTTCGGGTTTATGATGGTGTAATCCCGGAATTAATAGATTGAATATTATTGTTCGGTCTGACGAATAATTTTATTTAATTTATTGTAGCTACTGAATATGGGTCCATGGTCCCCGGCGTGGCTCCTAACATGCATATGTTTTCTCGTCGTTTCACCTCAAATTAATATTGAATAGTTGGATTGGACTGTTTAATAAATATGTGGATTAATTATTTAGTTGGACTAAATAATTAAATACATGGAAAAGAAATTTTTTGTGGACTCGGTTCAATATGTGAAAAATGTGTGTGGCCTAGTATTTACCTAGGGTTGGGCGCATTCTATTAAGTAATTATTGGGAAATTGGTTTTCTTGGATAATTATTTGATATATGATTTAATTATTTATTTGTTAAATGATAAATCATGAAATATTAGATAATATATTTATTTATCCTAATTTGTTTGGGATATATTATATATTTATCTTTTATTTGAAATAATTATTATAATAATTATCTCTTAATTATTAAATCCTTGGAGGACAAGGATTACTGTCATATATAAAGAGAGTTTTCACAAGCCTTATGACACACTTTTATTTTCGAAATATTGGGTGAAAATAGCTTAGAATTTTTGGATATTTCTCTTTGGGTTTGAGTTTTAGAAAACTTCGGGTTTTCTAAGGTAGCATATCGAGGAGGTCCGGCAGCGTGAAACACCATCCACCTGGTGTTGCTTGGAGACACACGTTGGAAGACTGTGGCTTCTCATCTAGCTTGGATCTTGGATTGAAGATTGTTCTTGGAATTTATTCACCATAAACTGGTAAGCAATCTAACCCCCTCGTAGGTTAGATCTTTTATTTTATGTATTTTGGTTGACTAGATCTAGATCTTATACTTTCCGCTGCGTAATCGGGTGGATCTATGATCCATCCGGCGATATTACATCCTACAAATGGTTGAGTGTAAGTTTATATCTATATTCGGCAGACTTCAGTTTCGGGTTTATGGTGGTGTAATCCCGGAATTAATAGATTGAATATTATCGTTCGGTCTGACGAATAATTTTATTTAATTTATTGTAGCTACCGAATATGGGTCCATGGTCCCCGACGTGGCTCCTAATATAGCATATACGTTCTCTCGTCATTTCACCTCAATTATAATTAAATAGTTGGATTGGACTATTTAATTGATATGTGGATTAATTGTTTAGTTGGACTAGATAATTAAATACATGAAAAGAAATTTTTCGTGGAGACCCAAGAATGAAAAAATGCGTGTGACCCTTTTTTACCTAGGGTTTGGCCGCATTTTGTTATTTATTATTTGTTGGGAAATTTGTTTTAAATCTTGATAAATAATAAGACATGTGATTAAATTATTTATTTGTTAAATAAAAGAAAATCTTTTATATATCCTTATTGATTTAGGAATATTCTGGATTTATCTTTTTAGGAAAATGATTATTTTAATTGATTTTGTATTAATTAAATAATGCCTTGGAGACTAGGATTTCTCTCCTATATAAAGAGAGTTCTCCCAAGCCTTTGATCACATAGCATCCCACGCATTATTGGGAGTATTATAGCTTATAATTTTCGGCTATAATACTACGGTTTTGAGTTTTATAAAACTTCGGGTTTTCTAAGGTAGCATATCGAGGAGGTCCGGCGGCTTGAAACACCATCCACATGGTGTTGCTTGGAGACACACGTTGGAAGACTGTGGCTTCTCATCTAGCTTGGATCTTGGATTGACCTTTGTTCTTGGAGTAATTGCACCATAAAAAGGCTGGTAATCTAAACCCCCTTGTAGGTTTAGATCTATTATTTTATGTATTTTGGTTGACTAGATCTAGATCTTATACTTTCCGCTGCGTAATCGGGTGGATCTTGATCCATACAGCGATATTACATCCTACAAGTGGTATCAGAGCCTTTGATCTATCAATCAAAGTATGTGAATTTTAGATCTAGGAGTGGAAAATCATGTTTTAGTTGTTTTTGTTTTTCGTTTTGTTGCAATTCGAAATATATCATGTTGAAGAGATGGATTGTCGTGGTTGAAGAGATGGATTGGGTTTGCTATTGTTTACTCGTTAGATCTATTGTAAACTCA
Source organism: Gentiana macrophylla (assembly GCA_026214975.1). Classification (NCBI taxonomy): domain Eukaryota; kingdom Viridiplantae; phylum Streptophyta; class Magnoliopsida; order Gentianales; family Gentianaceae; genus Gentiana; species Gentiana macrophylla. The sequence goes on from CM047809.1 coordinate 63,258,656, forward strand.
TATAAATTCGTATATATGAGTATAGGAAATTTTGTAATTTTAGTTTCCTAAAATTAGATCTGTTTTGTTTATGTTCGGTTTTTTATTTATTCCCGGAGATTGAGCCGTTGAAATGACAATCCCTCCGGTCAGAATGAAAAATAAAAGTTTAAGAACAGGCTCTCAAAATTGCGTGTCGATCGGAGTCAATGTCAATGTCCAATCGTTACAATAAAGTTGTGGCTGTGTCGAAAAGCACTGCAGCCCCAGCTGTCGATTCGTCGAATTTCTGGAAGAGATTGGACCGTTGAAACGAAGATCCAACCGTTCAGATTGAAGTAGGAGGAGTGGAGAACAGGTCCATAAATTTTCGTGGCGATCAAAGTTCGTTTCGATGCCGGATCGTCGATAAAACATGGCAGCTGCAGATTAGATAATAGTAAACCCTAGTTAGGGTTTGTTTGTTTTTCTTAATAGGTTAGATACGGGGGTACCAACGATCCATCTCGGTGTTTATTTTTCCGTATCTTTTTTCGTGTATGATCGAAATTGTGTGATATAACCGGAAAATTGCCATTACATGCATCATATCATGATTCCACTCTAATGCATACATGTAGCTAGTTTATTTCGAATAAATTAGGCATGTATAACTCGTATAATTAGTTAAAAAGCTTTTTTAATTAATATGTGGTAGTTAATTAATTAAGTAACTAATTATTAAAACCGAGGAACCGGGTTTTGTCAATCGTTACGATTTTAGTGATGGATTCTCGGTGAATCCCACTTAAATAAATCGTTGAGTTTTCGGTGAACCTACCTTAAACAGAAACGAGATTACGCTTTGGTTGACAACATAGAAATCGGAAAATCTTAGTACATGGGTTCGGAAATGGTCTAACCATGGTTGGGCGAGTTCAACTGAGCTACGGCTCGAGTGACTCCCCTCCACGTGTGACATTTGCATGGGGGTTCGACAAGATTTAGCATATCCGATAAGCCTTCGGGCTAAACGGGGCTTCTCTTGCCGGATCCGACCGACAGTCACATATGTTCCAACGAATAAGACAGCGTAGGCTTGCCTACATAACCGACCCTATTCGGAGTACTTTGATTCATTGTTTCTTATAGTCAAGACCGAAACCGTAATTAGTAAACCCACCACTATTTTTTTTTCAAATTATTGAGTGGGAGCGGGGAAGGCGACAACCAACCCCACAGCCTCTACTATAACTGCAAGCACATGATAGAAGTGTGACGCCTCGAGCCGCTTTGATTCCGGCCCCCTGCGGGTGGTGTTCACCCCTATCAAAATTCAATGCTTTGTTTCCGAAAGGATAGGATTTCGGGTACTCGTTGAGTCACTGACCGACCCTGCGGCGGCACACTCGGGGCGTACTTTGAGATCTGATATAGTAGGTCACACTCTTTATGGATATTTTCGAAATATCTAAGCTGGAAAAAGGAAGGTAATCAATGATTAAAGACCGGGATGTCTGATTCCCGTGGGATGTTTGATTCTCAAAGTTTAATCATTGAGAGATATTGTCTTAGTTTGATCGTCGCCTCTTTGACTGACCCTGCGGCGGCACTGAGGTGTGAGATTAAATCCTTGGAATGGTAGGATAGACTTTATCTATAAGTTTATTATTCCTAAAATAAAAATCTAGAAGTGAAAATTTATTTTTTGAATTTAACTGTGACGACCCTGATCCGGATACCGAGTCCTTAACCGGAAAAGGACACCCGGCACGTATATAATTTAAATAAATCATATATATACGTAAGCCTGACATCATCAATAACAGAGAACAAGCGGAAACGAAAACAAAGACTCGGGAAAAACTTTAAAAGATCACTACAACGATCGACAAGTAACGCGGGGCTACAACTAAAACCAAAATCCCAAGAAAAAAACACAAGGTTGAATATCCATTCATCTAAACAACTATTTATTACAAACCAAGGTACATGTATCTTATCTATTACAAAAGGAAGGAGAAGATTCTATACCGATGATACAACAACAAAGAGAAAGGTAGACTTCAACTGCTAGAACTTCGGGAATCACTCTTAAGCGATCTCGAACTCAACCTACAACAAAACCACCTTCTCGGGGTGGAAAAAACAACATACTAAAGGGTAAGTACAAACGTACTTAGTAAAGGGTAGAAGCACCGAATCTACACCTACTGTAAGACAAGGATTAACATTAATAACAATACTAGTAATATCACAAGGCAAGTCAAACAATCAAGATTACATATATGTTTCACTCGCTCACCACACTCTACTAGTACTCTCACTAGTTGACTCAACCACATAAGACATTTTTTACATGTTGACCAAAGGTACTAAGCGGAATGAGAATGTGCATCCGAACACATTCAACACCATCAAGTGGCATGATGTCAAGATCATGTGGAAGCATTGCACAAAACTTGGATTCAGAGCCATTTCGTATGTCAATGATTCCATGTTGCAGGGTTGAAACGTACCTCACCATAGATCAACACGTTTTAGCTTTTAGACACATCAAGTAGTTATTTAAGGGGTTAAGCATTCACCAATAGATTACACATAAAAGGCTTCTTAAGGACTCTAAACCCTAGACGACCTTAGATCATAGCTTAGCACATTGCACAGAAATATTAGATTCTAATCTAATATCCACGAGGCTAAGAAATAAGGCTTCCGGTGATCCCGAGTATGTCCCCGCAGAGGGTCTCAATAAGGTGCTGAGCCGAATACACCAGAAACCGAACCTTTAACTTCGTCATGTTACATTTACGACATTGAACTCAAGTCAACATCTCATAAGGCTAAGTGTAGAGTGTTCCAATGCTCCCGTGAGACACGGTACGGAGCCAAAGCCACTAGAACACGTACACCTAACATTACAACACACCACATAAGGTTTTACACTAAAGCATGCATCAAAACGGGCTTAAAAATACATTTCTCACACAAAACAGGGTAAGGAGTGGGCTTGTAAGTGACAGGCATACTCCTGAGCATTCTGCCCAGGCCAGGAGTGGGCCTGCTCCTTTCAGAAGTACTTCTGAGCACTCTGTTCCGGTCAGGAGTGGGCCTGCATCATCCAAGCGTGTTCCTGAGCATCCTGTTTCATTCTTTTAAGGTCAAGAGCGGGCCTGCCTCTTACAGGAGTGGTCCTGAGCTTGCAAATTATCAAAAACAACAACTTTCAAACTAAAAAGCATTTGAAATATTAAGTTACCAACTCGGAACTACTCACAGTCTATCTCTAAGGTCCCACTCACACCCAAACTTATTTACTACTCAACCGAACCAGAAACATTTCAGACTTATCGATGCACCCTTTGTGTCTTCAAAAGATTCTAAGATCCAGATTAAACTTTTCTTCATCCAACACCCTTTATTACTTCAAGATATGTCCATAATCCAACATGACAGTTCAACTTAGCTTGCACTATCCCTTACAAGACACTTACGGTTTAGTCATTCTGCACTTCACATCTTATTCCAACCTCCTTAAAAGAACAACTCCAAAGAAAATCAACACACAAGAAGGATCGGCATTCGAGCCAACTAGGGTTTTCCTCAACCTAGTCCATCATCAAGAAATTTCCACACCTAAGACAAAAACATCCTAGTCTTACACAATTTACCTTACTCTCCAAGAGATATTCCATGATTCAACAACACTTGACCACAATAAACTTGACAACTCACCAAAATCGTTATCATCAAAACCACATCCCAGTTCAAACCTCTGATGACACCATTCATCCTTCAATCTAATACTAACGCTTAGGCTGGTCTTCCAGGAACTATTCCAACAACCGATTACTTCCTACCACTGTTACTCGTCTAACCAGGGGAAACAAAACTTACAAATGGACTTAAAAGGTCTCCTTTGAAACTAAAGGCAACTTCAGGCAGCGAGTCCAAACTCAATGGGAAGAACAAAACACTTTCGTTTCAAAGCTAAAGCATCAAGTTTTAAGAGGTATTATTGAATACAACTTGAAATTAAGCGTAGATGTGAAAACACTCAAGAATCTAAAACCAACTTTTGTTTCCTTCAATTATAACATAGAGCTTTAAAATAAATTACTTCAAAACCACAAAGACAATGTGAAGTACTCTATGAAAAATCTCTTGCTGGTTTGAAAGGAAGAAACAACATCCACGCACTATTTGAAGTAGGAACCACAAAAGATAACATATTTACCGAGTTTGAATGATTTCATATCAAAAGAAAGAAATGACATTTGATCTTGAGTAAAGGGTAACATCGAAACAAACTTTTGATGAACCGGGTTTAAGATAACCAATTCTGAAAGGATTAACAAGAAGGGTTGTTTGGCCACAAAAAAAAAATAAAAAGGTGTGCACTAGTGAAGTAACACAACTATGCAAGGTAGAAAGAGAGTATAAAACTCTTACAACAAATAATATGTCTGACTTGAAAAAAATAGGAAAATGTAAACTTAAAGTAATGTGCATGACGTCACTGAATGCCAAACAGAAAGTTTCCTAGATTGGGTAAACTTTCCTTACTCTGAAAAGGCTAGAGTGATTGGCACATCAACAAGAACTTGTTCAATTAGCACTCGGGAAGAGATGGGTTTCAAAGTTGATTCAAAATTGAAAGATGGGACATTGAATCACAATGCTAAAGATAAGTATCAAAATTAGAAAACACCTTGAAAATGAGATTCTTTAAAAGAAGAGGCATTTTGTAAAACAAGGTGGTTAAGGAAGAACTCTTGTTGGCTTGAAAAGCAAAGTACATTTACAAGAGTGTCAAGGATTAAAACCAAAACAGAATGTGTCAAGTACCAAACTTAAGAACATTCAAATCAGAGAAAGAGAACGTTTGGACTTGAAGCGATAAGTTTGAAACATTAGTAATTGATTAGATTGTCAAACGAGTCTCAATCCATGAGAATCCTAAAAAGATTGCTTAACAAAAAAATGTTGGAAAAGCAAAGTTGAGAACACAAAAAGGTAGTTCAACTTGAGGGAAACAAAAGGAAAGGATAAGAGTATTTACTATGAAAACGTTCTTTGGATTAAATTCAAGAATACGGTTAGTTTTGAAGTGATGCAAAAGAAATTACTGAAAAACCTTCATGTGGATACAAATTGCCAAGAACCTAAGAATGCCAACATGATAGAAGTTGAGATTAACGGAAACTATTTAGAAAGCAACTCGGTAAACAACTATATTTTCAAGAAACGGGAAACTACAAGTTTACACCGGACAGACTATGGATAAGGCCAAAAGAGATTATTATATAAAAAAAAGGATTTGAGGTTTGACCAAACAAAGAGATACACACTTAAAAGAATGCATCATTGTGAATAAAAAGATTAACCACATCAAAACATCTTTTAAAGAAAGTAGTGAAGGGTAAACACAAGTAAACAAAAAGGTTTGTTAGACTTGATGTAAGAAAAGTTGAAAATTTAACACAACAGTTACAAAATTATAAGAACACTTGTTTCTCATACAAAATGGCAAAACAAATAGAACCTATTTATAAAAGAAAGCATAAAGTAAAATACTTTTAGTACAAAACAAAGCAAAATACGTAAAAGGTCTAACCGGTGTGCAATTTTTTTTCCGAAATGAAACTTGGTTGGCGAAGGTCAAAAGAAAGCAAGAACGTATGTGGGGTGGTGGAAGGTAACTGCTTGTCTATTCACGATCGGAAAGCGTTAAAACGACAACCCACGCAACTCCCTACTAGACTTCTAAGACTAGGAAGAACTTAAACTTAAAGAAACACTTCTCAAAACTACCTTTATGCAAAGAAATGTTTATCAAATTATTTTTCCAAGTTAGTAAACACTAACTTAGATTATAAATTGTAATTATAGCTAAAATAAATTGTACATGGGTCAAAAGAGAGAATGTAGATCATAGTGTTGGTCATAACATATTCAAGGACCCAATCATTTGAATATGTATGATTCATTAAAATGGATTAAGGAAAGATGATCAACACCATTCCATGTTCAAACATAAATTCCAAGTGTTGTTTTGAAATTCAAAATTGTAACCCTTTTTGAAAAATTATGTAGATGCAAATGAAATTTTTTTATAAAAGCAAACATTTCTTGATGAGTAGAGCTTCCAAATATTTATAATGTAAAGAAAACGGTTATACACTGAAAACAAACATGTAAATTAAACCATGTGACCGAGATGCTTAGAGCAAAGTTACAAAATATAAGGAAATTGTATGCTAGAAGTAATGAAGCATGTAACAATGAACATTTTCAAAATAAGAGGTTGCATTATGAATGAAAAAGCTTGAAGGGCTCACGTGAAAATGATTACGCAACAACATGATCAATATGAAAGTTTGAATAAATATTAATAAGCCGGAATCCTTGAAAAATGATGAATCAAACAAAAGAGAACAATGATGAAAAAAACGATCCTTAAAGTTTAAAGAAAACTGAGAGGTTTCGTTAAAGGTATTTTAACGAAGCCCAACTTGAAAGTTTACCACCTTAAGACGTAGGCCTGAAACTCCCACCTTAAGAAGGTTCACTTAAAAAGACTCACACTTAGCTTAAGGTCACACTACCAAAGCTGAGGGATTCTAATCTTACGAGTTCTAACACTTAGAAGATCTAACTTAGGAGGTTAACACTTGAAAAGTCTAACCTCAAAATCTACAACTTAAAGGTCTAAGCTTGAAAAGAATGCATCGTAAGACATCTAAACTTATGTAGTGGTGCTACTTCATTCTCTGATACCAACTGTGACGACCCTGATCCGGATACCGAGTCCTTAACCGGAAAATGACGCCCGGCACGTATATAATTTAAATAAATCATATATATACGTAAGCCTGACATCATCAATAATGGAGAACAAGTGGAAACGAAAACAAAGACTTGGGAAAAACTTTAAAAGATCACTACAACGATCGACAAGTAACACGGGGCTACAACTAAAACCAAAATCCCAAGAAAAAAAGCACAAGGTTGAATATCCATTCAACTATTACAAATCTTTATTACAAACCAAGGTACATCTATCTTATCTATTACAAAAGGAAGGAGAAGATTCTATACCGATGATACAACAACAAAGAGAAAGGTAGACTTCAACTGCTGGAACTTCAGGAATCACTCTTAAACGATCTCGAACTCAACCTACAACAAAACCACCTTCTTGGGGTGGGAAAAACAACATACTAAAGGGTAAGTACAAATGTACTTAGTAAAGGGTAGAAGCTCCGAATCTACACCTACTGTAAGACAAGGATTAACATTAATAACAATACTAGTAATATCACAAGGCAAGTCAAACAATCATGATTACATACATGTTTCACTCGCTCACCACACTCTACTAGTACTCTCACTAGTTGACTCAACCACATAAGACATTTGTTACATGTTGACCAAGGGTACTAAGCAGAATGAGAACGTGCATCCGAACACATTCAACACCATCAAGTGGCAGGATGTCAAGATCATGTGGAAGCATTGCACAAAACTTGGATTCAAAGCCATTTCGTATGTCAATGATTCCATGTTGCGGGGTTGAAACGTACCTCACTGTTAAGGGTGATTTTATACGTTTTATAAGGATATGTTTTATATCAATTTCCCCCATATGTGGATGTTTTTCATAGAAATCGAGCTTTATATTGAAATATTGAGCAAGTGATGTTTTTAATAGTTAAATTACAAAACGTAACGAATTATGTGCTTAAATTGTGATTTTATATTATTTTGGAATTATGTTACGCTTTGGTATGTTTTTTATTATTGTAGATACACGAGATATGGATTAGAAGAGGATTTAAAGATGAATTAACTGAAGATTTATATGATGGAAAGGATAAAGATAGAAGAAAACCGAAGATCAAGCCAGTGAACGAACGTTCAAGGCCCGTCCATAGTGGACGGGCGTCTGAAAGGATGGACGGGCGTTCAGGTTGGCAAAAGCAGAACAGAGAGTTTGGACGTGCAGCAGACGGGCGTCTGAAGTTGCGTCCAGATCAAACGGACGTCCATAAACACTGGACGAGCGTCCAGAAGAAGGAAATCGATTCAGGATGTTCAGAAGTATTCTGGACGGGCGTCCAGCCACTTTGGACGGGTGTCCAACACCGACTTAGGCCCATCCGACTTAGAATTCTATATAAAGCAGCAGCGCCCCAAAACCTAAAACACAAATTTTTCATCAGAATTTCACCAAGCAGCCACCGCTTTTCTGAGGTTCCAAGGCCGATCACCCGAGCCTTGTGCTCGGGTGATCCGGGTTAGATTAGGATGCTTTTCTTTTAGTTGTTGATTCATGGAGATCATCCATTGTACCAAACTATGTGAGTTTAATCCTTTTTAATTTATTCAATCCTTGTTTTATTTTCATGATCTTTGATTCGTTTTGTATTTTTCTATGCGCTTTATGATGCCATGTGAATTAGATCGAGCGATCAGTTTGCTATTGATGTTTTACAATACGAGAGTTGCATAAACGCTAGATCACCATAGAAAGATAGGATCTTTAATCGTTAATTAGTGACAAATTAATTGGTTAATTATCTAGGTTGCTAGATTCTAAAATACGGGAGTTAACTTGAATCTACACCTTCGTTTTGTATGGAAATTGGTCTCAACATTCGGGAGAGGAGAGATCGATAATTGAATTCACTAAGGGATTAGGAGTTCATAGCTTGAGAAATGGATTCACTAAGGAATTAGGAGTTTGTATCTCGTGTAAAGGTGAAACCACAATATTGAATTAAAATCATGAGATGAACTTGGATTGAAATCACTTAGTTGTGTAATGTTTAATCCCATGTATCTTTAGTTTAGGTCGTTTTTATTATTCTTAGCTTAGGTTTATTTTTCTATGTGTTTTTATCTTCGTTCTTTCGTTTATTTGTTTTCGTAAGTAACAATTTAAGGAATTAATAAGATTAGATTCAACATCCCAATTCCCTGTGGATCGACCCCTTACTTATCCCGCTTTACTAGCAATTACCCGATATTCGGTCGGTTAGGAGTTAGTTTTTCATATAGGTTAGGGTTTATAAATATTGTTTGTTTTGAATGATGCAAAATCCTCCGAACACTCACCATAGATCAACACGTTTTAGCTTTTAGACACATCAAGTACTTATTTAATTGGTTAAGCATTCACCAATAGATTACACATAAAAGGCTTCTTAAGGACTCTAAACCCCAGACGACCTTAGATCATAGCTTAGCACATTGCATAGAAATATTAGATTCTAATCTAATATCCACGAGGCTAAGAAATAAGGCTTCCGGTGATCCCGAGTATCTCCCCGCAGAGGGTCTCCATAAGGTGCTAAGCCGAATACACCAGAAACCGAACCTTTAACTTCGTCATGTTACATTTACGACATTGAACTCAAGTCAACATCTCATAAGGCTAAGTGTAGAGTGTTCCAATGCTCCCGTGAGACACGGTGCAGAGCCAAAGACACTAGAACACGTACACCTAACATTACAACACACCACATAAGGTTTTACACTAAAGCATGCTTCAAAACGGGTTTAAAAATACATTTCTCACACAAAATAGGGTCAGGAGTGGGCTTGTAAGTGACAGGCATACTCCTGAGCATTCTCGCCTGTGCCAGAGTGGGCTGCTCCTTTCGTAGTAGTACTTCGAGCACTCTGCTTCGGTCGAGGAGGGCCTACATCATCCAGCGTGGTCCCGAGCATCTGTTTCATTCTTTTCGAGGTCAAGAGCGGGCCTGCCTCTTACAGACATGGTCCTGAGCTTGCAAATTATCAAAAACAACAACTTTCAACTCGTTTCCATGGCGATTTTGCCACCACTTTCAACACCAAAAATCATATCGAAACATGCTAGAGTCTTCACTAAACATTATCATACTTATTCATATCAAAAATCTAGATCTAAAACACGAATTAACACATTTATATTGCGGTTGAACACCTCTTTACCTCAAATCCTTAGACCAAGTGATGAGTCTTCAAACTTGAGCTTCAAGAACACCAATAACACCATGAAGAAAGCTTGGAGATTCAACCACCAACTTGAAAGCTCGCAAACAAAACAATGTTCTACGATCATTACAACCTTTATAGATCTAGAAAATGGGTTTCAGAAACTCTTACCCGATCATAGAAACACATGTATCAAAACGAAGCTCTCAACAAGGGACGCATTCTGGTGAAGACGGTTTGTGATTCCGACGGTCGGATTGACCGGAAAGGCGGAATCTCTCTTCTTTTTCTCTCTTTTCTTTTTCCTCTCCATTTCTCTCACTCTCAGCCGCAGGAAATTTGGGAAAGGTAAAGAAAAGGGTTTTAGGGGTGAAGGGGTATAAATAGAGCTTGAATAAATTCCCGTTTTGCCCTTAATAAAAGTCACACCTTCAAAATACCGTAAATGCCCTTTAATAATTATATTGAATCTATATATTTAATAAAATATAACCCATTTAAAATTATCGATACGCACATGAAATTGTAAAAAGACTATCATACCCTTTACGGAGATACGGGGTATCACTTTAACTTTCTGTCATGTTTATTTTACAACTTTAATCTCAAGGCTACTAAAATGTTAGTAATAGGACGTCATTAAAAAAATGTGGAAGTAACAAGTACGTTGTAATTATCAAAAGAATGCAGTTAATTTTCCGGAAGAGATTTTTTTCCCTTGAGCCTTTAAAAACTTAAGTGACATTGTATAGGTATGTCACGGATGTCACTTGTGTTGAATGAGAGACGACCATAATTAATTTACAAAAGATGATATAGGACTATCAGACAAATTCATTTAATGAATTTTAAAAGTGTAATTACACAACAAATTTCTAAATTGAGAATTTGGAAAATCATATACATAAGGCGTTGCTAGTTAGACGTTATTTGGAACCGATAAACTAGTGGGAGCCTTAGTCTTATGATTTTTTGTTTATCTGAATCATTAGAAATGTGTAATGGACTGCACAAGAGTTTTTCCATTCATTGGAAAAACAAGAATGAATCATTACTAGTTAGACAGTATTTGAAACTGATAAACTAGTGGGAACTTAGTTCTGGAGATTTTATAATCATTGAAACATCATGAACACAGCATTGCTAGTTAGACAGTATTTGGAATTGATAAACTAGTGGGAGCTTAGTTCTAGGTGATGTTCTAATCTTTGAAAAATCATAAATACAAAGTGTTGCTAGTTAGACGGTATTTGGAACCGATAAACTAGTGGGAGCTTTGGTCTTATGATTTGACGATTAGAAAAATCGATAGTCCAAGCAAGTAACACTAGACATCCCACAGTTCAAGAGTAGTGTCTACTCAAACGAACTGCTAGTTCAAGACTGTTTCCATCTAAGGAAAGTTGAGAATGGGATAGAATGATTATACGTGTTAGTCATCTAAACTAAGTAGTTTTAAGGCTAAACCGGAAAATTAATAAATTGGAAATTAGAGGATAAGGAAAGTGATTTCGGATCACTGACCAATGCATCCTTAGCAATTTTCTCGAAAGCTAAAGTTCTATGGAAGAACTAGGTAGCTTTGCATTCAACGATAAATAAAATAGACAACGGGCAGTTATTTCAGATAGACTAGTGGGAGTGATATAAGGAAATGAATCTCGGATTCAATTCTTGAGTATCACGAAAATTCATTTTCGTTTTGGGATTCGTTGGAACGAAACGTATTCATTTTCAATAGGATAATTTGTTTGTCTTATTGACGATGAATATAACATTCGTAGCACGAATCCAAGACTCGGACTTTTGTTTGATAAAGTCAGAACCACTAGGCATTGCTGAAAAGTCATTTGTAACACATCTTAAAATAGGGGGAATGAGGGAGAAGGACAGAAATATTTCATCAATTGAGTAGAAGGGCAGCTTTTGAAACTTTTGCATAAAGGACAAAACTATTTATTCATCACAAAATTCACTTGTGTTCAAATTCACTTGCTTAAATTCATGAAAAATTAAATTCACCATCGAAATTCACTAATTTTCAAAATTCATCGTCGAAATTCACTAATTTTCGGGATTCACTGCCAAAATTCACTGTCGAAATTCACTGATTTCGGGATTCACTGGGGAGATTCATTGATTTTCGGGATTCACTGTTTGTCCTTCTCGCTATAAAAATTATGTAGTTGTCCTTCTCCCTATAAAAAATATGTAGCTGTCCTGTTACTTAAAAATATTTCAGATTGTGTCCTTATCCCTAATTTTCCACTTAAAATATATAAATGCAAATGGTTTCCGTATTTCGATAAACTCTTCTTTCTATTCTATTAATTAGAGCATATTCCCTAAAGACAAGAACTGAAGACTGACTTAGGGTGATTCCTATCTCCCAGTCAAAGGAACATTGTCTCAAAGGAACAATGACTAAGTTTCCATTCAATCAGGAAAGGGTAATTGATTTAAAGAAGTAACATAGCTTGTTCATAACAACCTTTGGGGTCATATGAAAGGTACAAGCTAGTGGGAGCTTTTGAAGCAGTGACATCTTGTCTGACAACTATTTGAGACTCCGGTAAGTTTATCCAAAATATTTGGAGGAAATCTCTGATTTCACCAGAGATAGAGTATTCCATACTCAGAAATAGGTTATTGCATAGTCTTCGGGACTGATGCTCGGCCTGCCTCCCAGTGAAATGTTTTCACTAAGGGATACACCATAAATTTGCCTTATATAGTTATTGATGTGCTACGATACGCTGCTGAACTCATTTAAGATATTGGTTGCAAAATAACGGTTTACGTTGTAATGAAAAACCGAGAAGTCTACCTAAAAGATGCCTACGCATTTGTGGATAAGGAGTGAATTCGGTTCACCCCACTTCCATAAATATAGAAATTTAGCATTTAGTGCTTGAAGGTAGGACTGGAACTTTTGCGTACACGTTCAGGTCATGAAATATTTTAATGCATTGAGTAAAGGTTGATTATAAAACTCGAAAAATCAGAGAATGACGGTTATACTGTCAAACTCGGTCTGATAGAGTCTATAAATCACAGCTTTGGATCTTGAAGTATTTGTACTCAAGATGTTACTAACTGATTTGTTCAGTCCATATCCAACACCGGCAGTTGGTGATAAAACTAATAAAAACTACTAAACTAGATCAGTATATCAATCCACCCCGAACGTAGTGGGAGTATGGTTTATCCATTGCCCATTGCAGGACCCTACGGTCTATAGGGTAGATTGATGACCTATATTCCTTTGTGGGCTGTGTAGGATCCTGATCATAGAGGTTGGTTTAAAAGCCATAACCCTGTGAATGGAGTTTGATACTCCAGTTCTATTGAAACTCTTGTAGAACCACCTGAGTATCTTAGGACCAGTGGGAGTAATTGGAACTACACGGAGAAGATTCGAATGAATAGGAAAGTTTAACTTTCAACACAAAGCTAAGTAATTTAGGGTTGATTCCCTAAAAGTTAGAGAGTTAACCAGACCGTGATCTCTCTTACCACTCAGTCTTGCTTGATTTCGTCAGAAAGCGGGAAATAAGGGTGATTCCCTAAGACTTCCTTGCCGAACAATGGAATCTGAACTCATTCAGAACAGAAGGGTTTTAGCTAAGAACAAATGACAGATTCGTTACAAAGAAGAAATTAGGGGTGATTCCCTAAGACATTTTTGCGAGACTAACGGTATCTTAATTTATTCAGAAAGAACCTTTGGCAGGATGCCTGCCATAGCTTATATCCTTTGGGGATTAAAGCAAACCTCTGGGTCATTTCAAAGTCATATATTTTAAATATGTGGACTTGACCAGAATATTGATAAGTCTTTCATAGACTGGGCTTCGATATTAGTAAAGTAGTATGTAGATTAGTGTTTGTGAATGGTAACACTGAAACAGTTGGAAACAACATGGGTGTGTTATCTGAAGTCAGAGTCTGACATGCCATCGGGATTCATTCTAAAGGTTTTGATTCGCTCAAATTCTCAAGAATCGATCATTGGCAATCCCATCCATTCACCTGGTTAAGATGTACTTGCATAGAGGAATGCAACATTCAACGATGTAGTCTACCCTACCTCTCAGGAATGCTTGTCTAAACCTGCGAATACTAAATGGGATGTTTAGTAAATCCTCTAGTCTCTTCGGGAGAATGAGGAATAATATGCCAGTATATTCAGGTGCAAACTAGAATATGTGATAACACTGATTTTGGTTTTAGGTCAGATTGAGGATGATCGTTAAATCGATCTCGGTCTCAGTGTTTACTCATGTGATAATGTTTTATCCAGTAAGCCACTTCATTGTGAAAACATTGGAGAGGTAGCTCGTAAGGATTTTGAAATCACTAGAGGTCATAAGCATATTGAAATCGTACCACCGGATTAGATGGAAAGGCGACGTTTCAATCCCAAAGATTGACTCAAGCCGCCAACCTACCTGATCAGTGTACCGAGTCACATGGTATTCGGATTCTAAGTACTCGCCGGGTCACTGACCTACCCTGTGGCGGCACACTGCGGTCGTGCTTGGAAGGATGAATTACTAAGATACGCTTGGAGGGTATGAATCTTGGGGATATGTCTCACTTGTTTTGAGCAAGTGGGAGAATGTTGTAGATATAGATATAATGGGAGTGCTCTAAAAAAATTTTCCACTTGCCTTTCGTGCAAGTGGGAGATTGTTAGGTGTAGTGCCCGAAAGTCAATTATATAATTGTTTTAGGACAGAATTAATAATTCATCTTATTATATGCATGTATGCTTATAGTTAAGACACTACTGAAAACCCTAAGTACCTCGTTTATGAAATCACATAACTTAGTGTATGGCTATACACAAGAGGATTGAGTTAGTGAGATGTACTTAAAATTAACTTAGTCCATAGCGTTTATTAATCTAAATACGGGTCTCAAGATCAATTTGCTAATAATGCGCCCAGAGCACTTTAGGTGTGACAGTCTTATCCAGACTATCGGTAATAGGGTACCTAGTGGGGCATTTATATATGATGATAATCATACAGGGCTGGACCGATTTGATTTGAGTTCTCGATATAATTCCATGATCGAGAAGTCTTCTCGAATCACAAGATGATCATATATGGATTAGTCTCAATCCTGAGGTGATAACAGACAACTGCTTAGAATAGGGTAGAGTTTGATGTGTTAGTAAGGATCACTTCGTAGTATGTGGTCCAACACTTCTCGTTGGCTCTATTTTAGGATGAGTGAGTAGTCTATGCCATCACAGATATGGAATCCATTCCTTCCTTCAGGAAGTAGACAGACAGTTCCCTTAATTGTTAATCCTAGAAACTGATCGATCCGCGGAGTTCATATTACATTAGTTATGAACTAATTGATCACTAAGGGGTTAATGGTAAATAAGGATAAGAGGTTTCGAGAAGGGTTTACGGAGATATCCCGAATCGAAACGAACAGTCTATGGAAGAATTATCCGTATGTAATTATTATATCAGTGGACACCTTATGACTCATGGTTGAGTGTAAGTTTTTATCTAAATTCGGCAGAGTTCAATTTCGGGTTTATGGTGGTGTAATCCTGGAATTAATAGATTGAATATTATCGTTCGGTCTGACGAATAATTTTATTTAATTTATTGTAGCTACTGAATATGGGTCCATGGTCCCCGACGTGGCTCCTAATATAGCATATACGTTCTCTCGTCGTTTCACCTCAATTATAATTAAATAGTTGGATTGGACTATTTAATTGATATGTGGATTTATTGTTTAGTTGGACTAGATAATTAAATACATGAAAAGAAATTTTTCGTGGACTCGGCCCAAGAATGAAAAAATGCGGGTGACCATTTTTTACCTAGGGTTTGGCCGAATTTTGTTATTTATTATTTGTTGGGAAATTTGATTTCTTGATAAATAATAAGACAAGTGATTAAATTATTTATTTGTTAAATAAAAGAAAATCTTTTATATATCCTTATTGATTTAGGAATATTCTGGATTTATCTTTTTAGGAAAATGATTATTTTAATTGATTTTGTATTAATTAAATAATGCCTTGGAGACTAGGTTTTCTCTCCTATATAAAGAGAGTTCTCCCAAGCCTTTGATCACATAACATCTCATGCATTATTGGGAGTATTATAGCTTAGAATTTTCGGCTATAATACTAGGGTTTCGAGTTTTAGAAAACTTCGGGTTTTCTAAGGTAGCATATCGAGGAGGTCCTGTGGCTTGAAACACCATCCACCTGGTGTTTCTTGGAGACACACATTGGAAGACTGTGGCTTCTCATCTAGCTTGGATCTTGGATTGACCTTTGTTCTTGGAGTAGTTGCACCATAAAAAGGTTGGTAATCTAAACCCCCTTATAGGTTTAGATCTATTATTTTATGTATTTTGGTTGACTATATCTAGATCTTATACTTTCCGCTGCGTAATCGGGTGGATCTTGATCCATCCGGCGATATTACATCCTACATCAAGATCATACCGCAATCGTCCAACTCTACTCCTCTTTCTAAGGGAACCGGTTTTCCGTTCCAATGCCCTCGGAATGATTCATAGATCTCTAGAGAATGAAATTGCTCAACCCCGTCTATCAAGGGGTTAGCATCTCTATAGACATACTGGTGACCACTTGTACGATGGGTTGTTCTGCTACACTTGGGACCCGTCCTGAATGATAACAGTCATTGATGATGAAGTTGATTCTAAAAAAGTACCCTCGGTAAACCGGCCTGTACCCCCGATTCACCGGCCTGAATTTTCTAAGTTTCTGACTAGGACAGTGCTCTGATGAAGAAAGAAGAAGAAATGTAGCAGCTATACTCCGCAGCAACACTACAAATCAACAACAAGGATGGCAAAATAGGTGTTTGGGTTGGTGAAATGGAAGAAAAAGGTTTGATTTGGTTGGAGGTATGGTGGTGATGGGGCCGAAATTTGTAGAAGAAGAAGAAATGGAGAGTTTTGGTGATTTGAGAAGAAGATAGTTATTGAGGATGATGAATAATGGTGGTGGAAGGGTGTTTAAATAGGATAAATGGGAAGAAGTTGGAAGGAATTGGTGGGATAGTGGGTAGAGGAGTAATTAGGGTGAGGGATTTGAGGGGTTTGATTGATGGGATTGAGGTGGAATTATGGTGGAGTGAGGGAAAGGTGAAAGATAGGGAAAATGGGATGGTTTCTGCTGACTGGTAGCTTCCTGATGCAACGTGTGTCCTCCACGTTTCTCTAAAAATTCTGCTTTTTAATCTGACTTCAGAACATGAAAAAACCTAGCTCGGTAAACCGGAGGTAACTCCCGGTTTACCGGGGCTTCTTTTCCCTAGATTTCTCTATACTCCTCCTCTGCACACCTTACAATAACTTTCTGCTCAATCCTGACCTCAAAATGACTAGTTCCTTACTCCTTTTGTTGCTATTTCCGATTAATCATAACCTACTTCACTAGAATCCACAATGAGTAAAAAAAAACCTTTCCAACAACCATCGGTTTCAAGCCTAAGGGTGCGGTAGGATGAAAAAAAGCTCGTCCCTTCATTCAGCTACTTTTATTCATTCCTAATCAACCTAAGGGTTCAAGAGAATAGTTCTGAGTTTAAAGTCGTCTGCTCGACTTACCTTCGGATCTTCACTCAGTCAAAAGTCGGGGCCTTAACTCGCCAAACTCGCATATTCAAGGTTTCAACCTTCATACACTTCCCTTCTCGTCGGTCATTATCTTTCAAGAGTGCCTTATCCCGGTTTTCCATAGAAACTTTTTGAGCTCTCTTCCTAGCACGCCTCTCTCTCTTTGCTCATATGCTAGGCCGTCCTCTGCTTCAAGATTTAATCTTTATGCCCAACGATTCCATATTTTCCACTTTAAGCTCTACTCTTTCACTACGTAATACGGAAGGACTAGCTTCCGTGAGCGCCTTGTTGTGGTCCTTCTCTTCATATTCTCTAAGCATTAATCTCATGAATTCTTGCTCACAGGTTTCCACTAAAACATCTCGTTGCCTATGCCCTTCCTTTTCTATCTATATGATTTCCAGTTTTCCTGAACCAAAAGTCATCTTGCAACTTTCCGGCCTATTATCTATGGGCTCTAGGATTTTCATCGATACGGCATCATTGTTCAATCTTAAAGTGATCTCCCCGTTATCGAAGTCCATGATTGCTCTGCTGGTCGCTAAGAACGGTCTACCTAATAGAACAGGGCCACTCGGATCCTCAGGTACATCTAAACCCGTGAAATTTATAGGAAATGAGAATCCTCCTGCCTTAATCGTACAATCCTTTAGCAGGCCGGAAGGCATATCTCGGGTTCGATCAACAAAGGTCATGGACCGTGTTTAATCCATGACAACCGGATGCTTAATATTTTGGCAAATGGATAGAGGAAGAATGTTACAATTTGCACCGGAATCACAAAGGCCTAAACCTACAGATATATCATTGATAGAGATCGGGAGTCGAAATGTCCCAGGGTCTCCTAACTTTTCTGCTGTGTCAGAGTCCGGGTGATTCTCAGACTCTGAGAACATAGTGTCCGGATCCTCCTCCAGATCATCAGAGTCGTAATCGGATGAAAGATCAATTAACTCGATAAGAAATGTACCCGGTCGATAAGTCTCACACTCCTTCAAGTTTTCCTCGGCTTCCTGTTTAAGCTTTTCAGTCTCCTCCTCCACACGCTTCTTATTAGCTTCATATTGTTCTCTGGCTTCTGATCCAGGATACATAGAGATTGGTTTGATGTTCTACACAGTACGAGGCATTGCACTTGACTTGTCTTGACTTAATCGCTTTTGCTTGACTGAATTTCCGAAATGTCCTGATACTCCTTCAAAAGAGACAAATTAAAACAAAGAAAAGATTAGTGTTGGTCCCTTGAAAAGGCTTTGGTTAAGTTTAGAGGGGGGGGTGAATAAACTTAACACTTAAAACTTTTGGAGTTAACAAACTCAAGAATTTTGGCACTGCGATATTTGATGAGTCTGTGACACTCCGTAGTCTGCTGACTGTTGAGTTTTACTGAATTTATGCAGCGGAATATATCAAAAAATAAGCCTTGTTACTTGTTGTTAAATATGATACCAAGTATTAGATACTCAGTAGTGTATGTGTGTGATTCAATTGAAGGGTGAGCAGGGTGTGCTATAACAGGGTGAGCAGGGTGTGCTATAACAGCTTTGCACTATAACAGTTTAGGGTCTCTTGATTAAAACACCAATAATGCGCTCAGAACACCTTAGGGTGTGATAGTCTTATCCGGACTGTCGGTAGAGGGTACCTACGTGGGGCATTTATATATGATGGCATTCATATAGGACTGGACCGATTTAATCTGAATTTCTCGGTATAATTCCGTAATCGAGGAATCTTATTAAATCATTAGATGATCATATATGGATCAACCTTAATCTGAGGTGATCACGAGGATGCCGCTTGTCCCGGGTAGTGTTTGATGTGTTAGTTACGGTTCACTTAAATAATGTGTTCCAAGCCACTTCTCATTGGCACTATCTCCAGATGAGTGAGTAGTTCTGATTTTCACAGACATGGAATCCATTCCTTCCTGCGGGAAGTAGAGAGAGATCCCTTATTTGTTAGCCTTAAGAAAGTGATCGATCGGCCGAGTTCACATTTGACTAATTAGCTACTAGTCGATATGTGCACTAATTGATCATTAGGGGTTAATGGTAAATAAGGATAAGATATTCTGAGTCGGGTTCACGGAGACTTCCCACTCAGAATGGACAGTCTATGGAGGGTTAATCCGTATGTAGTGATTATATCAATGGACGCTTATTCACTCTATGGGTTGAGTATAAGTATACATCTATAATCGGTAGAGTTCAGTTTCGGGTTTATGGTGGCGTAATCCCGGAATTAATAATTAATGTGCTTTCTGTTCGATGAATATTTAATTATTGGAGCTACTGATTATAGGTCCATGGTCCCCGGTGTGGGTTTTGTAATTCGGACTAATAATCTTGTTATTTGGGCCTCAGTGATAATTAATTGGTCAAATTTAATTAATTGATATGCATGGATATTATTTAGTTGGGCTAAATAATATAATACACATAAAAGACATTTTATGTGGGCTTTTTTGACCCAATATGTGGCGCCATTAATGTCCTAATAATTAGAGAGAAATTAGTTTTCTTGGATAATTATTTAACATGTGATTTATCTTTTATTTGTTAAATGATAATTCATGGAATAATAGATAATAATATGATTTATCTTAATTTGTTTGGGATAATCATTTTATTTATCTTTTATTTGGAAAAGGATTAATGTGATAATTATCACTTAATTATTTAATCCTTGGAGGACATTGATTACTCTCCTATATAAAGAGAGTTCTCCCAAGTCTAATGGCAAGGTACTATTCACGTCACTATTCACCGAGAGAAATTGGCCGAAAAATTTCGGCCACTATTCTTAGGGTTCGAGTTGGAAAAATCTTCGGGATTTTTCTGGTTGCATATCAAGGAGGCTCGTGTATCAAGAAGGGTGTCCACCAACCGACGTTTGGAGAACACATCGGAAGATCTTGGCTTCTCTTCCTAATGTTGGTAACTTGATTTTAACCCCCTTGTAGTTTTTAAGTCCTTTAACTATGTTTTATGATATGTAAATCGTGATCCGTCCGCTGCGCGTAGATCTAATTCGTTTAGATCTAAGAACCTGCATCCTTCAAATATGTGTCCAGCAGGTTCCTGAGAACCTAACCCTGCTGATATACACATCAGTAAGCTTATCCTTATAATGCTGTGTTTAAAAACACTTCAGCTTACTGTCTTTTATTTAACTTTTATTTATGATGTTAGATTACACCTTTTTGCATATAACTAAGTTCCAATCACCACTTAACTTGTGGAACTTAGACCTTGTACACATGGTATATGTAATCAGTTTAGGTCATCACAGACTTCCCTAGATTTTGATTCCATATCCTTGACTTTAATTACTAAGTTTGATCCCTTAGCCTTCAATAACTGAGGTTGACCCCTCAGCCTTCCGTCTTCAGCAGGTTCCTGATAGGTCTACTGACTCAGCTACCCTACTGATCTAGACTAGCCTTCTGATGTAAGTCAGCTGACCTTTTACAGTGCTTGGTTGATCAAACCTATACAAAATCAAACTCTAATAAACCTATACATTTGATCTAGATATCTTTTTGCCTTTGCTCTATAATAGCTAGTTTGGCACTCATCACTAAAACTTAAAAATAAGTCCAACAATTTCCCCCTTTTTGGTGATGATGCCAATTCCCTCCTAACAACAAAGCAAAAAGATTAAAAACAAAAATAGAACAAATGTGGTCATATCTCATTATAATCAATTGTTCAAGAGTATTACAGTCTAGATACAGCAAATGATAAAACATATAAGGTGTGCTGATCTACTGTCTTCTTTCTTTTTCTTCTCTTGCTTTCTCCACTTGTTCTTGGTAGGCTCTTGTCTCTCTGATCATATCTTTCATCCATTCATTTTCAATTAGAGAGAAATCAATATGAGGATTCACTTCTTTCCACCAAATCCATGCTTCAGGTAGAGTAAGGTTGATCTGATGTACTCTAAAGCCTAAACGCATGTATACTTCTTTAAACTCATTAAGTGACTCCTTTGCATTTGTATTAGGTAAACTTCTTCCACCTCTACCACCTCTTCCACCTCTGTGTAGCCCTCATGGCTTTAACTCTTGCTTCCCAGAACTTTAAGCCCAAAAAGGAGTTTAAACCTTCATGAAATCCTTTGTCATGATAGGGTCTCCTCTTATTATAGTAAACCTTTTTGTATTCTTTGAGAAGATCATCAGTAAGTGGAAGTCTGCCAGGTGCAGGATCCCTAAAAGCATTAGTGTCCTCTTCCCATCTTTTCTTAGCAAAGATTTTGGCAGCCTCTTTTGCTACTGCTGTTTGACTCTCTTCCCCCTTATTGACATCATCAACAAAACGGGACAGTAGGCCATGTACACTCTCTTGT
Source organism: Gentiana macrophylla (assembly GCA_026214975.1). Taxonomy (NCBI): domain Eukaryota; kingdom Viridiplantae; phylum Streptophyta; class Magnoliopsida; order Gentianales; family Gentianaceae; genus Gentiana; species Gentiana macrophylla. The sequence continues at coordinate 63,280,586 of CM047809.1, forward strand.
GTGAGCACTAGGTTGTTCCGTTGACCTTCCATAATTTCAGTCCTAGTGTCAACAGCTGTGATCCTTCCTTGCAAAGTTTGCTCCAGTAGAGTTATCCTCTCAGTAATTTTAGGATCCAGTACAGCAGGTTGCATTGTTCCAACAGATTTAACCACAGCACGTTTAGGTGTCTCAGCAAGCTTGTCAAGTTTCTGATGAATGGATGCAAATTGTTCTTTCAGAAACTTTTCCTTCAGTGTATTACCTTGTCTGATCCTCTTTACATCCAGAGCAAGGTCAGCAAGAGCATACTGAGTGGAGGTTATATTGGAAGCAACAGTTTCAGTGGTTCTTCCTCTATTCTCCACTAAGTTCATTAAATCTTCAAATCTCTGCTCTTGCCTGTCAAGTTGAGTTCTTAAATTTGCAATGTCATTTCTGACAGTCCTCAACTCAACCAAAACATGTGCTGGTACCCCACCAGCCATTCCTTCATCAGCTCTATTAGCAGGCTCTTCTACATTATATTGTTGCCTCTGTCTGTTGATAACCAAAGCATAGCTCATATCCCTTCCAGCAGGGTTAGGTCCTTGGAATTCTTCCCGAATGGGATCAAGAGCAGGCTCTTCAAAAATTGGTACAAATGTCTTTAGAGGTTCTTCATCAATAGGTTCTTCCTCAGGCACTTGAAACTTCTCATCACTGTAGTCATAGTCCACCAGCTGCTCCTCCTCATCAATTACAGCAGTCTGCTGACTATCTATCCCTTCAGTGACCTTTTGTTGGAAATAAAATTTATGTTTTGATGATGATTCATCACTTATTTGTTAATTGTTCTTAACCCCATTGATGAAGTGTCATAACTAGCTGTTATAGTGCAAAGCAAAAAGATGTCTAGATATCAATGTATTGGATTTATTAGAGTCTAATATTTGTATAAGTTAAATCAGACAAGCACTGTAATAGTTCTTGGCTGGAACTGAGAAATGAAGAAACTGAGATTTAATCTAACTAAGATTCTACAAGAAACTAAACATAGAGCAAACCAACAGAAGACTGAAGAAGATAAGTTCGCTGAGGGACATAGACTCGGTTGGCTTATCTAGAAGACTGAGGAATTGAGGGACACAGACTCGATTCATCGAAGACTCAAGAACCGAGGTTCAATCTCGATTATGAAGATTACAAGTCGAGGCTCAGAAGTTAGACTTGAGCAAGATTGTGATGACTGAATCGACTTTATGGATCTTGTATGAAGACCTAAGAATCATAAGGACAATGAATTCTTAGATGATAGTAAGTTATGGTGTACTGATTAAGTCAATGATAATCGATGAAAATCGAGTACTTGATATTTGAAGAAGAGTAAAATGTCAGTTAATGCTCCAAGTAAGTTAGGAAACTGATAAGTGAAAAACTCAGTATAAAACTGATAAGGAAACTCAGTTTTATATATCAATCATCCATCAAACTGATCGTACAGTCGAACGTTGTAAAGGAAGCAATTTTATTGGATGAACTACTGACAAATCAGAACGGTTATAAAATATAGCCGTTGCAAGATTCAAGCAGGATGAATGTTGAATGAACCCCTATAAATAGATTACTTTTACGACATCATAAAAGAGAGCAGGAATGTGATAAAGCCAAATTCAAAAGAATACGTGCTAAGTGTTTAATTGCAAGATCAAGAAATTTCTTCAAAGTGTTCAAGCAGATTCAAAATCTTTCATTTGAAGAAATACAGAGTCGTGCTTAAATTAATCATCCAGAAGAAAAGCTCAAATCACAGTTGAATCATAGTTATTGATTCAAAGTCTCAACTTTGATTTTATCAAAGGTTTAGACTGTGAAACACCAAGAAGGTGTGAAGGACAGTTGAGTGCAGTCAGGAAGACTGTGTTTGTGATGAGCTGGTGAAGAGGCAATTCTACCCTCCAAGGACCAAAGTGGTTCAAGCAGGTTGAAGAGCGGCAATCCTACCGCTTTCTACAAGGTTTAGATAGTGAAGCTAGGGATTAGTCAAGGACTATCAGTTTAGAACTTTTTGTAACCGGGTCATCTCAAAGAAGTTCTAGTGGAATTTTCCTCCGCATCACAGGGAAAGAGAGGACGTACAGGATTACACCACCTGGAACCTCTATAATTCTTGTCTATTTACTTTATGCATTCACTTATTGCATTATAGTTATATTTATGTGGTTTTCATACTGAAACTAAATTAACTAGTTGTTAAAGGCAAATATTTATCCGCTGCCAGTTAACAAGACTGAATATAAGTCAGTATTGACTTACACTCAGTTGATCTAACTGAACTCCGCACAAGTTAAGGGACAGAACAAAAGCGAATCTGGAGATCGCTTTGAGTTTCGAGAAACTTCGCCTCTGGGCTTTTCGACTTAGGATAAGTTTTTGGTGACAAGTTTATTCACCCCCCTCTAAACTTGTGTTAGCCTTTCCAAGGGACCAACAATTGGTATCGAAGCAATTCCTTCTTTCTGGAGGTGATCCTATATCTATTTATTTGCTTGAAGTAACTGTGTATCAGTTATTTGTTCAAGGCAACCAGTTGTTGAAAACCCTTTACTGTATCTGTCTTAAAAACAATTTTTAATGGATACATCTAGAATTAGAAATTGGCTAAATAACGCCCTGACTGACTACTTGCAGAATGTTGTCTATGATTTCCAGGATCAGGTATTTGAAAGATTCAGTACTACAAGCTCTCACACAAATCCAGAACCTCAATTTGGTTATGATGAAGACATGGAGCTGAATACGAATGTGGATGATGAATCCGGAAGATCTCCATCCTTAAGCGATCTTTCAGAAGAAGCAGAAAAAGAGTTACTTCGAGTAGTTGATTCTATAGAAGAAAAATTAACCAGTGATCCATCCAGTACAAAAGCCACAGATATTGATGAAACTCTACCTACAAGTCATAGTGGTGAAAGCGATGAAGAAATCATACTGCTAGGAGCTACACAGACAGATGCTATTGATAAAGGAAAACAAGTTCTAATCAGTGATGATTCCTCAACATAAGGACTACCTATCAAACATCAGGAGGTAAGTGCATCTACATCCAAAACTCACACTATCCTGAACAATCAAGGAAATGAAGATTTCAATGAAACCTTGGACGTACTCATAAAGGAATTGAGGTTATTCAAAAGAATTATGCGAATGTCAAAAAGGAGAAAAAGTTATTGAAAACTGAAATTTCGAGATTGAATGCTAAAATCAATCTAATCAAGACTAATAAGGGAACCAAGGTAATTCGGCCAACTGATGAACCAACAAATGTTATAAACATCAGTGAATCATCAGTTGATCCAATTTCCAAAGTTCAATTCAAACCAGGAAAACCATTTGGAGATAGATCTGGTTTAGGGTTTGATAATCAGTATAATTCTAAGTTTAGACCAAGATCAGTTGCAATAAAATTTGTGACTACTCAACAGTCAAGAACTCAGAAAACTGATAAATTTATTAGAACTGATAGATACTCAGCACAGCAATACGCACAAACTGATAAAACTGAAAAATCAGTTGGTAAAATTCACCAAGCCAACAGACTTTACATGAAGACTCAGAAGGCTGAAAACAGTAAAATTGATCTGAAGTCAGTAAGAAAAATCTTCAAGTCATATCCATCTATGAATGAAGATCATTCATGGAATAATAGACTCAGAGGGAAAGGAAGATTATTTCCCACTGATGAAGATTGTAATCAACCATCACATCGAGTTTCACAAATCGAACAAATTTAAAATCATTATGACAAAAGCAGAAAAGTTTGTGAAAACTGAATTTACTCAGTCAAAATATCAAGAGAGGTATAAAGTTAAAAATAAAGTTGTACCATCAAAAGCTAATCAGTTAGGACCCAAACAGATATGGGTACCAAAAATCTCTCACTTTGTTTTGCAGGAGACACCACTAGCTGAGAACTGAAAAATGCAATTCACAAAACTGAGTTGTATATTCAACTGAGTTTTTGAATTCAGCATAAGGACAAAACTGAGCTTATACAGCTGTTGATACACCGTACCTACTCTACTTACTATTATCTAGCTACGGTTATCAAGAAAAGATGTGGTCCTTCTCAATCTAAACCGTTCATATTTTCCACTCACCCACCTTTTCACAATCTCAAAACATTTATGACAAGACGTTTTAAAATCCCACTCACTTCTTAACTACCTCTGCTACAAATTATAAATACCCAGAATTTCTTTTCATAATTCCTTATGCTTAAACCTTGAATCCACTCTCTGATTTTCAAATTTTCAAATTCTCAATCAAATCCAGAAAAATGACTTTTACTCTTGTTGAACCCGGAATGATCGTTTCTCTTGACCAGTATATTGCAAAGTATATTGATCAAACTCTAGTAAATTCAATTGCAACTAAAATCCGAAAAATCAAAGGATTGGAGGCTGTATTCAACATCTTTCTGAAAAGTGTTTGTTTAGAAAACATTGGAGACTTCTAACAATTTGGTAGAACAACTGTAGAAGGAGAAGACACACAAACCTATATCACCACTGTCAATGATAAGGAAATTAAAGTCACTGAAGATCTAATTGCAGAAATCTTTGGGTTTGACAAATCCGGAGGAGCAGCAACCATTAAGTTGACTAAGGAACAGAAGGAGAAGTTATGGAAAGATATAGCGATTATCGGAGAATCTGCTGTCTTATAGACAGGGAGCACAAGCTTGCTCAAGCCAGAATTTAATTTTCTCTCAAAAATGCTGGCAAATTGCATAATTGGGAATGCTGGAAACTTCAGCAATCTATCTGGAGCAAAACTAGATTTGCTATATGTGATTTGGTTTGAAAAAGATTTCAATTGGACAAGGTATCTTTTTGATCAATTGATAGCACAGTCAATTGACGTACCCAAAAAGAAGACCGATGAAAAGAAAGGACGATTCTATCACAAGAAGACTCTTGCATTAGTAGTCCAGAGGATACTTGACCATTTTGGAGTTGCTAAGAGGAAAGAAACCACAGTTGCTGATGGGAAAATAGTCGTTAAAGAAGAAAAATCTGGAAAAAGGAAAGCTGAGAAATGCAGGCCTCAACCCAAGAAGAAGAAAAGCAAGAAATCAAAGAAACCTGCAACTGGAGATGAAGTGTTGGCACAAATTGATGATTTAAAGGAAAGAAGAAAATAGTTGGAAGAATCAGAAAAAGGCTTAATGATGTATAACATTTATATGATAAAAATTACGATGTTTTATATACATTATCGACTCTTTTTATATAAAATATAAGTAATTATAACGATAATCTTATAAAATATTAATAGTTATGAATAAATCTAAATACTATAAAAATCAAGTAAAAATGATAAAAAGTTATAAATTTTGTACAGGGTTAATAACCGGAGTGTCGTGTCAGATTCACGTGGGTATTTTTGGTATTTTATTTACAGATCTTAGGTAAACCAAGACCTCGAGTGACGACACTTTTTGGAGTAAAATCATATCTTTTGAAGGAATTAAGGAAGTGCCACGAGTTTTAAAGTTCAAGTGGATCAATGGTTCGTGACACCGTATCAAGTTATATTTTCGACGAACAAATGGCCCATCAAAAAGGCATTTTCTGAAGAAAAGTCCTTCAGGGAAGTTGTAGATCTTCTCAAGATCTTTCCAACGCATCTTGAATTATGTCATTTGGAGATTCATAGCTCAAGTTATGATTTTATCAAGTTTCAGATCAAGTTTGGAAAAAAAATCTATCCGGATCGATCCGGAATAACCTCGGATCGATCCAAGAGACATGATGATTACCCGAAAGATGTGGCCTGCGAGAGAAAAATCCAGGGGATAAGATTTTTATTCCCGGATCGATCCGGCCCTTTCTCGGATCGATCCGGCTTGGAAAAATCTGCCTATAAATAGAAAACATTGCGAGGCACATAGGGGTACCAAATATATTTTCTTTACCTCTTTTATTAGTAGTAGGTATGTATATAGGCCTTATGCCATAAATAAAGTAGTATCGTATAATGCTCGAGAAATTATCGAAAGATCAATGTTGTTGAAGTCGTTGTAGCATCCGGAAGAATACGACTTCTATTCAATTGTTGTAATCGGGTAAAATTTCAAAAATATTTATGTTTGTTATGTTTGTTTTTATTTTCGTATAATGTTAGTAGGCTAAATCTAATAACTAGCCAAAGTTATGTAATCGTTTTATTTCGATCTTTCCGTAAAGGAATGTTGTCTAAGTAAAATTGACTAAAATTGAGTTAATTGAATCTTTTTCTATTGATAAAGTTTGATTCGAAAGAATTCATAATCTAATTATGAATTGACGCCGATAGTTAGGTTATGAACTCGTTAATAGAAAAACCGGAGGGTAAAATTGGCCGAGTGAATAACGTGACAACGGAACCCGCCTTCTACCCGGGGCGATTTGTCCTAAAAAGATGAATATTATTGAAATTTGTACTCAAGATCGTAATAATGTTAAATCATCGCTTTAATTGAAACTAAAACCGGAAAGTTGAATCGTCCGGCCTTGACAACCGGAGCCTTTAAATAAAATTGACCGTTTGACGAACGGAATGACTCCTTTTTATTCAAAGGTAGAATCGTACTCGGGACCTGTTCAGAAAAACCGTAACAGTTGTGGATCTTGGACTGATGACAATGGACTTATGACAATTTCGTACGCTTATGTGAGGAGGAATTGTTAACCTCAGGAGTGCACCGTTTCATTTACTCAATTGAACCTAATATAAAAGGAAAGATCGAGCACATTCCATTCACTGAAAAGATCGTATAAATCAATTATATAAACTTTGGCTAGTTCTCTAATAATATATTTGGCATATGTATATTTATATCCATATATATTCTGCAACTTATGCATATCTATATATATTTATATATCTATATCTATTATATTAGAATAAATTTTAAATTATGCATTTATTTTATGTTAAGTAAAATAGTAGTGATCTGTGTTATAAAACTGAGATTTAGATCGAGTTAATAACAGCTCTTTGGTGTTTAACCACACTTAGAAGAATTACTAAGTTCCCGAGGATACGATACTCGACTCACCATACTAGCACTACAGTTTGACCCGATACACTGTCGGTTAAGGACTGGTATTAGCACTAGAAATGGCCACGTCAGCTTTCTGGCGCCGTTGCCGGGGAACGACGCTAACTTCTTTTTTGTGTCTATGGTTACTACTTTTATTAGCTCAAAATTCTCGAGAATAAGTCAACACTTTTCTTATCTCATTTCTATTTTTATTTTAGTCGGTACTTACCTTATAGGTAAGTTACCATTTTACTACTATTAATTTCGTGTTATTTTCTATTTTCGTTAGTTGATGACCGTATGGTAAGGCCCCACTCACTCCTTATAAGCCCGACATAAACACTTACGAAAGGCGCTTAAAGTAGAGAGAAAACATGGTCATACTAGTCGTGAAATCTGACGAATCATCTTCAAACAAAATACGAATGGTCAAATCGGTGATGAAACACCGAACAAGGGTCGAACATGCTCTGTGGGCATGGACAAAACCCCGTTAACCTTAATAATCAAAATAATAATAATAATAGAAATAATCAAAATCGGAACCGAGAATAATCGTAACAACCCAAGAAACCCAAGGCCTATCTCGTGACCAAACCATAAGAAGAAATCAGACTAATAATCCCATACTTTTACCTAATGAAGGAGCGAATAATTTTAGATTAAATCTCATCTTTTGGTTTAATTGACGGAAGAGCCCAATTCTAGGAGAAGATGATGAAGATCCGCATCATCATCTCTATCTTTTGAAGAACTGTGCAATCTGACCAAAAGTCAAGGTGCTCACAAGGAATTAACAAGGATGACTATGTTTCCTTTTTCTCTAAAAGGGGACGAGCCCGAGGTTGGTTTATGTCTCTTCCACATCATTCACTTACGAGTTGGGAGGAGATTCAAACTGAATTTCAAAACAATATTTCACTCTGAACGGAATTTGGAATTAAAAGTCGAGGTTGCTAACTTTAGACAAGGATCTCAAGAAACGCTGGGAATGCACAGAAAGATTTAAAAATTGTTAAGAGCTTGTCCCGACCATGGTTATTCCTCAGATATGCAAATTCAACTTTTTTGTCGTAAATTAAGAAAAGATTCACGTGCTGATGTAGATCATGCATGTGGTGGTTCTTTAATGATGAGTGAAGCTCAATTAGTTTACGATGCAATAGAAAAGATTTCCAAAAATAATGAGAATGTGGGAAACCGGTTCTAGCACCGAAAAAGTAGCTTTTGCAGGAGAATGTACGTCTAATCACGGAAGTTCTAGCACATTTAGAAAATTTAAGTAGGAAATTTGATGACCTACAATCGAGCAAAAACCAAAGTTCGAAAATAGTATGCCAACCGAATACTCATTTCGTGATAAAATGCCACTAGGGATCGAAGAACCAACAGGATACTCAAGAGAGGAGGTGAGTTTTCTTCAAAGACATAGGAATTTAAACAATGCTTACTCAAACTCGTTTAATGCTATTAGAAGAGATCACCCTACTTATCGATGGTCCAAAAACCTAGTAAGCAAGGACAACCGCCGTATCCAGATTCCATATAGAACATGAATAATAATCAAGTTTATCAAGAAAACACGTCTAATCGAATTTACAATCATTACCTAGATCCTATCCTCAACATACCACTCAAAGTATACCAAGAAACTCAAAGTTCAACTCACTGCGAAAGGAGTTGAAAAATGGGAAAAACTAATGGAAAATATGATGGGTGTAGTATCTACTCAAGCTAAAAATATAGAAACGATGGTGACTTCTATTGGTACAGAATCACTAAGGACATGAGTTCAATGAAAACATCTATGAGTGGACATGATACCGTGGATGAGAAACGATAGAAGCCTCATTAAGGAATATGGAAGATCATTTGAGTAGGGAAGGTGAACGTAATAACAAAGCAGACCCCGGAGGATTACCAAGTAACACCGAAAGGAACCCAAGAGAGGTAATGTTGTAGTTACGAGAAGTAGGAAGCTCAAGGGAAGTAATGGAGTTGAAAACTTTGGGAATAATGAAGTAGAAGATGACTTAGATGGTAAGAATGATAAAACTAAAGATGAACTTGAATTTACAGATGAGGAAGAAGAAATTATAGAAAATTTCTTGAAAAGAAATAAAAGTTCGGAACCTGAAAGTGAAAGGGAAAATTGGGTAAAAATCCCTAGGATTCTGAAAGATCCCATGGATAAAGATTTAAGGACTTTATTAAGGAACATGTTAGAATGGAAGATAATGAAAACAAGGATGAAAAACAGGAAGAACTGAAGGAATCTAAAGTAGAGATTGATTCAGGGAACAATTTAAAAGAAAAATTCAAGAACTCAAACATGGCAACCGAGTAATACTCGAAGGTTTAAGGAAAAGGAAAAGAGAAACGACAAAGGAGCCAAAGGTCATAGATTTAGAATCTTTACCTTACCCTCCTAAAGATCAAATCAAAAGGCAAAAAGCGATAAGAAGTATGCTCGTTTCCTTGACACTTTTAAATCATATTCAAGTTAATATCCTCATTATTGAAGCTCGATTAATATACTCGCCTATGGAAAATTTCGAAAAGAAATTACACAAACAAGAAAAATTAGAGGAATATGAGAAAATATGCCTAAATGAAGAATGTTCCTTGAGCTTTTGCGACATAAGTTACCACCTAAACTGAAAGATCCTGGTAGTTTTACCATTCCGTGTGAAATTGGAGGATTTACTTTTAAGAAGGTCTTATGTGATCTAGGAGCGAGTATAAATCTAATGTCTTATGAGGATTATAAAAAGCTAGGCATAGGAAAGCTTACTAAGATCGCAATGACTCGCAAATGGCGGATAGATCGATTAAGTACCCTAAAGGAATTATTAAGGACGTATTGGTTAAAGTAGACAAATTCTATTTTCCAAGAGACTTTGTAGTTATGGAAATGGAAGATGGTTATTCAAAGACCTCTTATTCTAGGTCGTCCATTTCTAGCTACGGGGAAGAACTTTAATCGATGTTCGAAAGGAGAATTAATTTTGAGAGTCAATGAAGATGAAGTTGCTTTCAATATTTTCAAAGCTATGAATCATCCATCATCGAATCGTGTTCTTTTATAGAAGATATTCATTCATCTCACGATAATCGAGTTACCAACTTTTGAAGACAGATTAGAAGAATGCTTAACTCATCTATCTATAAAGAAGATGAGGAAGACATTGAAATGAAAGAGATAATTCTTTCCTTAGATACGAAAAGTTTTACCTTTAAGCCACCATGGCATAAGTATTTGGAATTAGAACTAGAAGAACCAATTCTTAAATCGTCAATAGAAGATCCGCCAAAGAACACGGAATTGAAACCGTTACCTTTAAATCAAAATATGCTTTTCTTGAAACGATAATCTATTACCGATTATTATTTCATCACCTTTAATCGAGCAACAAGAAGATCAACTGCTTAGAATGTTGAAAAAGCATAAGAAATCTTTTGGATGGACGATTTGCCGATATTCGAGGTATTAGCCCCTAGATTTGCGCTTCATAAGATAATTACGAAGGAAGATGCTAAGCCTTGTATTCAACCGCAACGCCGCCTCAACCCAAATTTGCAGTTAATTGTTAAGAAAGAGGTCATTAAGCTATTAGAAATGGGAATAATTTTCCCATATCGGATAGTGAATGGGTAAGTCCAACTCAAGTGGTACCAAAGAAAGGAGGTTTCACAAAGAAAGAGAATGATAGCAATGAATGGATTCCAACAAGAGAAATTACAGGTTATCGAATGTGCATTGATTTTAGGAAACTGAATGATCATACTAAGAAAGATCATCATCCACTTCCATTCATAGTTCAAATGTTGGAACGTTTAAGTGGTCATAAATATTACTGTTTCTTAGATGGTTATTCAGGTTATTTACATGATTTTCATTGCAAAGAGAGGAGATAGGGAAAAGACTACTTTCACTTGTCCTTATGGAACTTTTAAGTATAAAAGAATGCCGTTTGGTTTATGTAATGCTCCTGCACGTTTCAAAGATGCATGATGGCTATATTTTCCGATATGGTTGAGAAATTCTTAGAAATTTTTATGGACGACTTTAGTGTTTACGGAGATTCTTTTGGTAAATGTTTGTCGCACTTAGAAAAAGTGTTACAACGCTGTGAGGATACCAATTTAGTTTTAAATTGGGAAAAATGTCATTTAATGGTATCAGAAGGAATTGTCCTAGGCCATAGAATCTCTGAAATAGGAATTGAAGTTGATAAAGCCAAGGTGGAAGTGATTGAAAAATTACCACCACCAGTTAATCTAAGGACTCTAAGAGGATTTCTTGGACATGCAGGATTTTATAGGAGATTTATTGCCGATTTTTCAAAGATAGCAAAGCCTCTAAGTCATTTGCTTGAAAAGGAAGTACCTTTAACTTTGATGGTAAATGTAAGGAAGCTTTTCGGACCTTAAAAGCGAGATTGACTCTTTCGCACCAAAGCTAGTAGCACCACATTGAAATTTGCCATTTGAGATTATGTGTGATGCCGTTGATTTAGTTGTAGGAGCGCTTTAGGTCAAAGATATAACAAAATTCTCAAAGCTATTTACTATGCATCTCATACATTAACTAACTCAACCGAACTATACAACTACGAAAAAGAAACATATCGTAATTTTTGCCTTAGATAAGTTCGAGATCTTATATTGTTGGTTCTAAGGTAATAATTTATACAGACCATTCGACTTTGAAGTATTTACTAAGTAAGAAGGATCTAAACCACGTCTTCTTAGATGGATTCTCTTACTTCAAGAATTTGATATTGAAATTAAAGATAAAAGGAAGTGAGAATGTAGTAGCGGATCATCTAAGTAGAATGGAAAATGATGTTGAGAAAGGAATAGAAATTAAAGATTCATTTCTCGATGAACAATCTGCTTAGAATAGATACTCCTTCGACCATGCAATTATTAAAGAATAGAATTCCTTCTAAGGAAATGCCACCCAGTTTGGAGATATCATTAATTACTTAACTTTGTGATTATATTCCGTCTCATTGGACTTGGCGTGAGAGAAAGAAATTCTTTTATGACTTAAAATTTTATTACTTGGGAGGAACCAGGACCTTTTCCGTAAATGTTCGGATGGGATAATCGTAAAGTGTGTGCCTGATAATGAAATTTTAAGTATTTTATCATTTTGTCATGATCGTGAGGCGGGAGGTCATCATGGAGGTTGGAAACCGCTTTTAAAGTTTTACAATGTGGTTTTTATTGGCCTACACTATATAAAGATGCTTATAAGTATGTTAAATCTTGGGAGTCTTGTCAAAAATGGGAAATGTATCTAAAAACATGAAATGCCTATGCAACCTATTTTAGAATGTGAGTTATTTGATGTTTGGGGTATAGATTTCATGGGACCATTCCTATATCTTTTGGAAAAAGATTTATTCTAGTAATGGTAGATTATGTTTCAAATGGGTAGAAAGTCAAGCTCTTCCCACTAATGATACCAAAGTTGTCATACGATTCCTTAAAAGAATATATTTACACGTTATGGCATTCCGAGGGCTATCATTAGTGATAGAGGTTCACACTTTTGTAATAGACCATTTACCAAGATAATTGAAAAATATGGTGTAACGCATAAGTTAGGAACGCCCTATCATCCGCAAACCAGTGGTCAGGTAGAGGTGTCTAATAGAGAGATCAAAAGAATTGTAGAAAAGACAGTGGATTCAAACCGAAAAATCAAGCGCTTAAGCTGACGATGCATTATGGGCATATAGAATGTGCTTTTTAAACACCAATTGGTTGTTCTCCTATAAGTTAGTTTTTGGTAAGTCTTGTCATCTCCCAGTTGAGTTAGAACACCGAGCCTTCTGGGCTATTAAATTTCTGAATTTCGATCCTAAGGCTGTCGGTGATCATAGATTGCTTCAATTGACAGAACTAGAAGAATTCCGTCTCGATTCTTATGAAAACGCTCGAATCTACAAGGAACGCACGAAATCTTTTCACGATAAGAGAATCAGAAGGCGTGAGTTCCATGTAGGTGATCGAGTACTCTTGTACAATTCACGCTTAAAGTTATTTCCAGAAAGCTTAAATCAAGATGGACAGTCCATTTAAAGTAACAAGGGTTTACAAATCTGAGTCGTTGAACTAAGCGATGGAAATATAACTTTTATAGCCAATGGCCATAGAGTAAAGTTATTTGTGGAAGGAGAAGGAACCGCACTAAAAGAAGAAATAATGCTACTAACTGATCCTCCGACAAAGTAAAAAGCAGAGAAATCAAGAAACTGAAAAGTAGAGGAACTAAATTCAGCCGAATACCAGGTGCTATCTATCTTTACTCTACTTTTCTGTGTTTTTATTTATGTTTAAATTAGTTTCGTCTTTACCGGATGATAGGCGTAAAAGAATCCGAATGTCTTTTTTAGATAGAATAGGAATTTTTATGTTGCTTTTGAAATTAGGCTTGGATAAAGATGTCGCGTTAAAATAGAAGCTTCGGTTTTTGAGAAAAACGAGCAATTGTTGAGAGAGATCAGATTGAGAGAAGTATGTAATGGAAAGTCGAGAAGTTCAATAAAGAGAAGGGCAAAGTTTTTAAGGAGATGCAGAATCTGTGGAAAAAGTGAGCATGAAGGGAAATGTAGGGAAAGCACAACCAAATCCCAGGATGAGTGTTTGAATGTTGTTAAGAAGGGAACGATTAGGTGGATATCCGAAAATCCCGATGGAGATCAAAGGGAAAATTCGAACGCCTCATTTCTTAAGGTTAGGTTGATAGAACATTACGTCAGAACTCTGGAAGATTTAGAAGTATTGGAATTAGGACCCTCGTAGTTTTGATAGAACCACGTCTACAGCAGCTAGAAACGCCTTAAAAAATAAATTTGGACGGTGTTTAGTTGCAGTCGAGAGGAGTTTGGATTTTAAGGATTTGGGAAGGGAGGTAAAAGAGATCTTTGAAAGGCGACAGTGGATGGAATTATCCAGTTTAAGGTCGGGAGAAGTTAACACCACCTTAGTAGCTGAATTTTATTCTTTGGTAGCAACTCACAATGCTACTGAGAAGATGGTGAGTTAACTTCACAACCTAAGAACTAGATGAAAGCCGTTTACTCCTCACATTATAAATGCTATTTATGGTATTCCCGATGTACCGAGAAATGAGGATTATTATACAGTTTGGAATTTGGATGAGCCTGCAGACTTTGATTATATTGTTTCACTAGCCCAGAATGAGTTAGATCCCACTGCCGTCTGGCATGAAAACAGGTTTTCTTATGGAAAATGTATACGGGATATGAGAGCCATTAAACGTTTTAGTAGTCACACTCTTTACCCTACTCGACATTTTACATCTTTTGGTAAAGAGGATTTGTGTATTGCTTGGGCTATAGTTAATAATATACCTGTGGATGTAGGCGAGAGTAATGTGTAGAAGGGCCAAGGAATTTGCCCCGATCGCTAGACCAGCGAATACATGCCTTTTCCATGTTTTATTTCTTCCCTGTGTCGCCAGATAGGTGTCCGTGAGCTCCCAAGTGATAATTTGATGATGGTGGATGACACACTTATAGGTCCTAGTTTACCACTTAGGCCGGCAGGAAGAATAGATTTTTGGACCCTAACCGTCGACGACCTCACCTACACTCCATCCACTGATGTCCCTCCTTCATCAAATCAAACTCAAACTCAACTTCCGAATACCATCACTTACGACATGTTTCAATCCATGGCCTATGATGTTCATCGTGCTAATGCCAATATGGCTGTTTTTGCGGAAAGGAATAGATTATGGTCTGAAGATTTACGTCAAGGCATGCGAGGTTTATATCAAATGAATTTACTGCAAAACCCTACCTATGCCGAGATGGATATTCCGCATTGCCAAACCCAGCCTTATACCTTGCCCGATTTCATTCCACCGATGCCACCTCGCTCAGACTTCCAACAAATGCCACATTCTTTTGGATTTCAAACTAGTGGTGTAGGGGATTTTTCGACAGGTACTACGGCAGCTGCGACATCTGAATGGGCTGGATCTGGATCATTTGGCCAAACCACGACGGGATGGGGAAGCACTTTTTTGATATTACGAGAGAAATGAGCTCGATGGGACTAGATAGCTCGGTATGGATGTCAACTTATTTTCAAGATCCATCCCAAGAATCGACCCGTTATCAAGCTATGCCAAGTTCAAGCCACGTCGAGATGAGTGATGAAGAGGAGTAATTTTAAACATTCTATGATTTTTGACATTGAAACATTTTATTTTTCGTACAATTTCGTTTTCGTAAAATTTTAGGTTATTTTGATTTTGGTAGGATTTTATTTTAATACGATCTTCATGTTTTCGTTACATATTATGGTATTACGCATCGTGTAGTAAAATTTATGGTTATAACACAATGAAAATGAACCAAAGATAGGGAGAAAACGTGTCATCTAGAAAAATCTAGGCATTTTACAAGCAAAATCAACTCTGTCCGTGAACAGTAGTGTTCCGGATCGATCCGGCCTTTTACCGGATCGATCCGACTGAGTCTAATACCGACCTGGCGGGATTACTAGTTCGAAGGCCGGATCGATCCGGCCTTTCTCGGATCGATCCGGCAAGTACAAAACGCCAAAACAAGAGATCTTTTCTACTTTTGCTTGATAGATTTATTTCTATAAAAGGAAAGAGCAGCGCAGCCTTGACCTTTGCTCATTTCTTCTTTCCTCTATCTAGCTTAGTTTAAATCTCTGTGTCGAAAATGTCTAACCGCTCCTCTCCCTCGGTTAATAGTTACGAACCACATACGCCTGATGGTGTGGTTCCTGAAGGGCATGCCTCTTGTTTTCATAATGACGTCCCGAGACATCTAAATTTCGTCCGTTCTCCTATTCTGATGGAGAAAGGCTTAAACACAGAAAAAATTGATCAGTGGGGACGAAATCTAATCCGAGGTTGCGGATGGAAAAAGTTGATTAGGACTCCCAGAGGTAGAATAAACATTTCGATTGTCAGAGATTTTTATGCGTCTCTCACTGAGATAACGTCAGTAGCCTCGTCTCAACTTATTACAGTTAGGGGAATCGTTATTTCATTTTCACCAGTCATCATAAATCAAATCTATCAAATCCCACCATGTACTTTTGATCGAAACCCACACTTCGAGTTTCTTTGGGAACTTGGAGATGCGTATAATGTTGTAAATCGTACTGCAGAAGCCTTTCAGTTCGTATTTCCGTTGTTTGATCATAACTATGATTCTTCAACTCTGGCCTTACCCCCTCATTTAAGGCGTGGAAACGCTTCATTAATTCTCGGATCTATCCAACTAGAGATTTTTATGGGGTTACGGATGATGAAATGTCTTTGCTGTTGTATGCTACTAACCATCGGAGCATACATTGATTGGGAGTTTTGATGTTTAAAATCGCAATTAATTTTGCGCAGAGAGACGTAATAGGGGAAGACCGTTAGCGTTTGCACTGGTTATCTCTCATCTTTGTGTCCAATCAATCACGTGCACTGAGTTTACTACTGACGAGATTTTTCCATCTCGTGATTCTCAGTTAGGATTACTTCCGGTGGATACTCCCGAATGTTCATCTACGGTTTGATAATCAGTTAGAAGTTTATGTTTTTATGTGATAGTCGTTTAAGTTGATCGTTTAATCGTTTTTTTTTAGTTTGTAATAGTTTCCTTAATGTTTAATATATATGTCATTTACTTTAATCAAAATAATATATGTTTGTTAAAAAAAATAATAATAATAATAATAATAAAATAATAAAAAAATCAAAATTGTGTAAAATTTTAATTTTATTTTCGAACTACTTTTATTTACTCACTGAACATCGGGACGATGCCATTTCGTAAGTGGGGAGTAGAGGTAAGTTAGTAAATACAAATTAAAATTTTCTTATATAAAGTTATACTTAATTGCTTAATACTTAGTTTAATTTGTCTTGGATCAAAATAACTAGATAATATATAATTAATATGAATAAAAATAGTATAATTTGGTAAGAATAGATTTTAATTAAGTAAAGTAAATTTGATATATTATAATTATATTATATATGTCAATTTTAGATTTTTATAAGATTTTAAGTATATGTAACTATACATAAATATAATCAAGAAAATTTCATATGAAATTTAACGAAAATACTTATATTTATAATGAATTTTTTTAGAATAATTTTCTTTGCAAAACGAAATATGAATATGGAATCGGATTAGGAATGATGAGATTTTGACACCACAAAAATTACCTCAAATTTGATTAGAGTGATTAAGACCTCACTCGAAATAGCCATTTTTTATTATAACCGACCCTTGGTTTATTTTGGTTTACATTTCCTAAAAATCCCACGAGTTTGTACGTACTTATGAAAGGAGATGATGGAACAGAAGCTAAGAATGGTGTATGCTGAGGTGAAAAAAAAAAAAAAAAAAAAAAAAAAAAAAAAAAAAAAAGAGATATATATAAGAACGAAGCACCATATTTACACAGAATTAATCGAATACCAGGTATCTTCCTTATCTTTGATCGACAAATACAAAAATCGGTAGCAGCTTCCAATGATTTGAGTGCAGTAGGGTGTTATCTAGAAACGTCCTATATCACTATGAGGTATAAAGCTCCCGATAAAAATTCGAATCATAAGATCTCAAGAATGATTACGAGTTTAAGGAAACCGGACTCGTAATTTTAGATCGAAAGAGTATTACTCCGATCAATCTTGATGAAGCAATGCTTGTAAATTTGATTTTTCTACACACACTCACGCTTTTAGTTCTTAATATTGAAAAAGAAGAGAGAAAATCTGAAAAATAGTTGGAATAAGAGGATATTATTAATCGAGATTGTTTTTTATCAAACGTGAAGGTGTAAAAGCACGCATTTACTTTGCCTCTTTCTCTTTTTTTGATTTCCTTTTCTATCTTTTCGATTAACCAATGTCCCATCCTAAAAGTATAAGCCATTTTGTCAATTACTTGACTTAGTCTTTGATTCGAATATTTCATACAAGTTGAGATAGGAAAATAATTCTAGAATTTTAATTATATTTATTGAGTAGATTTTGTGAAATTTCATTTGAATAATAGTTGATAAATAATTTATCAAAGTTATCTACACTTTTTATCTTGTTAATTTCTAAGAAAGATATAATTAATATGGTTATAATATTGAAATGATATTTTACTAATTTGAAATATAATCTACCACGTATATTATTTTTATCGTCATTTTTATATATATTACCGCTTATTTTGCTCGAGGACGATCAAAGAGCTAAGTGGGGAGTAGTTGATGTATAACATTTATATGATAAAAATTACGATGTTTTATATACATTATCGACTCTTTTTATATAAAGTATAAGTAATTATAACGATAATCTTATAAAATATTAATAGTTATGAATAAATCTAAATACTATAAAAATCAAGTAAAAATGATAAAAAGTTATAAATTTTGTACCGGGTTAATAACCGGAGTGTCGTGTCAGATTCACGTGGGTATTTTTGGTATTTTATTTACAGATCTTAGGTAAACCAAGACCTCGAGTGACGACACTTTTTGGAGTAAAATCATATCTTTTGAAGGAATTAAGGAAGTGCCACGAGTTTTAAAATTCAAGTGGATCAATGGTTCGTGACACCTTATCAAGTTATATTTTCGACGAACAAATGGCCCATCAAAAATGCATTTTCTGAAGAAAAGTCCTTCAGGGAAGTTGTAGATCTTCTCAAGAGCTTTCCAACGCATCTTGAATTATGTCATTTGGAGATTCATAGCTCAATTTATGATTTTATCAAGTTTCAGATCAAGTTTGGAAAAAAATCTATCCGGATCGATCCGGAATTACCTCGGATCGATCCGAAGAGACATGATGATTACCCGAGATGTGGCCTGCGCAGAGAAAAAATCCAGGGGATAAGATTTTTTATTCCCGGATCGATCCGCCCTTTCTCGGATCGATCCGGCTTGGAAAAATCTGCCTATAAATAGAGCGGCATTGCAGGCACATAGCGGGGTACCAAATATATTTTCTTTACCTCTTTTTATTAGTAGTAGGTATGTATATAGGCCTTATGCCATAAATAAAGTAGTATCGTATAATGCTCGAGAAATTATCAGAAGATCAATGTTGTTGAAGTCGTTGTAGCATCCGGAAGAATACGACACGATTCAATTGTTGTAATCGGGTAAAATTTCTAAAATATTTATGTTTGTTATGTTTGTTTTTATTTTCGTATAATGTTAGTAGGCTAAATCTAATAACTAGCCAAAGTTATGTAATCGTTTTATTTCGATCTTTCCGGTAAAGGAATGTTGTCTAAGTAAAATTGACTAAAATTGAGTTAATTGAATCTTTTTCTATTGATAAAGTTTGATTCGAAAGAATTCATAATCTAATTATGAATTGACGCTCAGTAGTTAGGTTATGAACTCGTTAATAGAAAAACTGGAGGGTAAAATTGGCGAGTGAATAACGTGACAACGGAACCCGCTTTCCTACCGAAGCGATTTGTCCTAAAAGATGAATATTATTGAAATTTGTACTCGAGATCGTAATAATGTTAAATCATCAGTTTAATTGAAACTTAAACCGAAAGTTGAATCGTCCGGCCTTGACAACCGGAGCCTTTAAATAAAATTGACCGTTTGACGAACGGAATGACTCCTTTTATTCAAAGGTAGAATCGTTACTCGGGACTGTTCGTAAAAACCGTAATAGCTGATTGTGGATCTTGGGTGATGACAATGGACTTATGACAAT
This sequence comes from Gentiana macrophylla, assembly GCA_026214975.1. Taxonomy (NCBI): domain Eukaryota; kingdom Viridiplantae; phylum Streptophyta; class Magnoliopsida; order Gentianales; family Gentianaceae; genus Gentiana; species Gentiana macrophylla. The sequence goes on from CM047809.1 coordinate 63,300,400, forward strand.
TTAAATGCGCTTATGTGAGGAGGAATTGTTAACCTCGAGAGTGCACCGTTTCATTTACTCAATTGAACCTAATATAAAAGGAAAGATCGAGCACATTCCATTCATTTGAAAAGATCGTTATAAATCAATTATATAAACTTTGTCTAGTTCTCTAATAATATATTTGGCATCTGTATATTTATATTTATATATATTCTGCAACTTATGCATATCTATATATATTTATATATCTATATCTATTATATTAGAATAAATTTTAAATTATGCATTTATTTTATGTTAAGTAAAATAGTAGTGATCTGTGTTATAAAACTGAGATTTAGATCGAGTTAATAACAGCTCTTTGGTGTTTAACCACACTTAGAAGAATTACTAAGTTCCCTGAGGATACGATACTCTGACTCACCATACTAGCACTACAGTTTGACCCGATACACTGTCGGTTAAGGACTGGTATTAGCACTAGAAAAGGCCACGTCACTTAACTGATCAAATGACTAAGAAATCAACTCAAGAAGCAAGAACTGAAGTTGCTGACGGATCAGCACCAGAAGTACAAACTGAAGTTAATCTCACCGAATCTATTCCAGTTTCGGTAACTGAAGTTTTACCAATTCAAGAACCAGCAATGCATTCACATGAAATGGAAATGGTATAATAAACTGAAGTTGTCAACAGAGAACAGATCGTTGAAACGATTTGCGAAAAGAAAGTCAGTAACTCGTGAGGAGCATGACCACGAGAACGAGCCTGATGATGAAGAATCCGATGGTGATGAAAGATCGATTGATGAAACAACATTGAACATGCTTATGTTGCTTTCAAAATCCAAGTCTACTCCTCAAGAATCATCCCAGATTAGAACATGAGGAAATCGCTAAAGAATTTTCAGCTCCTCAAACCGAGGAAAGGAGAGGTTGAAGCGAAATGAATCAACCAAGATCATTCGATTGGATGAGCAAGTTCATGAAGTTTAACCCACTGAACACACAACGAAGGAAGTTCCAGTTGTTGAATTGGAACCTGAGCAAAGTGAAAAACAAGCCATTGAAGAAGTTGCAAGTGAAAAAGTTTTGCAATCTGAGCAGACAATCTCAGTTTCGGTCACTAAAAAAGAAACACCAGTCGTCCAAGTTACTGTTGAGGGAGAAACCAGCAGAACCGATCTTATGCAAACTGATGATACTGCAAGAATTGATCCTATGCAGATTGAAGTTTCTATTCAAGAAGAAGATCATGAGATCACAAGAGAATCAGAGGACACCCTCACACCATTCAAATCCCCATCTGATCATACAGAACTTATGAAAGCTGATTATGAGCGATTGCAAAGATATAGAACTTGGAAATTCAGTTCTATTGATAATCAAAGAAGTCAGCGTGCAGAAATGGAGATTATTGAGAAATGGGTATTCGATATCTACAACATTACCAGTTCAACGGAGATAATCAATACCGACGAATTCCTAAACCAAGGATATGCGCTGATCAGAAATAACTATTGGAGGGAAGCCATGGCCAGTGGAAGTTCTAAGAAGAACGTTGATAATGATGATTTTGAGAATGATCCTGATCTACAAAAAGGGATTCTTGCCTCTATACAAGAAAAGGAAACTGCAACAGAACTGAATACTGATGATAATTCTAGTAGTTCTAGAGAGAGCAGTGGAAGTTCAAGCTCTGAAAGTGTATCTAACACACAGCTGGACAAAGAAGCAGAAGGAGGTTACCAATCTCCCACTGATAAATCCACACTTGAAATAGCAAAAACTTTGGCAAACATGCCTGGAGAAGAATCAGATGATGAACTTGAAGTACATCTGTCACCTATGAAAGTTGTGATTCAACAAGACTAGAAGGAGCTGAGAAACAATCTGAAGAGACAGGACAATCTGCTGAATTTAGAGAAAAACTGAAGCAAGTTGTTCTCTCACCTAAACCAATTGAGGCTGGGACAAGCAAAGGAATAGAACAACAAGCAAGAAATTCACAAGATGTTCCTACTCAAGTTGATCTCATTAGGTATTATCACAATGAGATACTCAGAATTCAAAAGGATGACCAAAGCTTATTCGGAAAAGTGTTAAAATCCTTAGAAGCCAGTCAAGATGAACGAACCAAGCTTGAAAAGAAGATGGACACTGTGAATGACAACTGTCAAACCACTCTGCTTGAGATTCAGAAAACAACCACTGAGCATATCACAAGGAAAAATGAAACTCAAGACAGATGGGAAGGTATTCTTAATAATCTAGTCGATAGAATGTTTTTAATGGAACAGGGCATAAAGGACTCAGTTGTGGCTCAAACCATATTGGAATCAACTCAACAAACATTGAATGCTTACATCAAAAGCCTGATTCATAAGGATGATGTCAATAAGGGGGAAAGTTTGGATATCTTAAAAGTCCATGCAGCTGAAATGCCACAAGTCCTCACAAATGTTGATGATACGTTGAGTGAACTGAAGAAAGCAAGAGGAGATTTCACTGATGAAGAGATGAAACTGATTGTTAAATACTCAGAACCGACTGCCAAAAGAGTTGGTCTGGATTCTCGTCTCTACAATCTATTCAAGAACTTACCAGAGAGAGAAGGAGTATCAAAAGAAGAATCACTTGAAACATTTCTACACATGCAGAAGATAGATACTCGTGTATCTTGTTGGAATAAATCAAGAAAAATGGAAGCAGATGGCACCTTAGATAGAGCTTGAGAGAAAGTTGAAAAGGTTGAACTCGAATTTGTTCAAATTCTATCGAGAACGACCACCAATGAAAGACTAAGGACATCGCCTTTACATTTGCAGTTCTATTCAAAAGAAAAATTTTCAAGAAAAACAATATATCTCAATCATGGAACATCTGGGCAAGCATTCATGGAATTGAACATTCAGCCACAAATGATGAAATGAGAACTGTTGCGGAAAACTTTGATGATCAACCTTCTCAAATTGCCAAGTAAAAAGAAACTATCTTCTAGTTCTTTTTATCATGTTGTACTTTATTACTTACCCAAAGATCAGAACTCACTCATCAAATAAATTCTCGGTTTCGATTCATTGTGTTATTTATCAGACTTTGTCTTTTATCTTTTTGCATTGCTTTTAAGGAGGGTATTGACATCATCAAAAAGGGGGAAATTTTTGGAAATAAAATTTATGTTTTGATGATGATTCATCACTTATTTGTTAATTGTTCTTAACCCCATTGATGAAGTGTCATAACTAGCTGTTATAGTGCAAAGTAAAAAGATGTCTAGATATCAATGTATAGGATTTATTAGAGTCTGATATTTGTATAAGTTAAATCAGACAAGCACTGTAATAGTTCTAGGTCGAAACGAGAAATGAAGAAACTGAGATTTAATCTAACTAATATTCTACAAGAAACTGAACATAGAGCACACCAACAGAAGACCGAAGAAGATAAGTTCGGTGAGGGACACAGACTCGGTTGGCTTATCTAGAAGACTGAAGAAGCGAGGACACAGACTCAATTATTGAAGACTCAAGAACGAGGTTCAAACTCAGTTATGAAGATTACAAGTCGAGACTGTAAAGTTAGACTTCAGGCAAGATTGTGATGACTTGAACTGACTTTATGGATCTTGTATGAAGACCTAAGAATCATAAGGACAATGAATTCTTATATGATAGTAAGTTATGGTGTACTCTGATTAAGTCAATGATAATCAGATGAAAACTGGAGTACTGATATTTGAAGAAGAGTAAAATGTCAGTTAATGCTCCAAGTCGATTAGAAAAGCGATAAGTAGAGTCATTAACGCGACGCAGCCGCTCGTGAACAAATTCGTGTTCGGCTCGTTAGTGTTCGTGATCGTTTGTTCGTTTAGCTTAACGAGCCGAGCTCGAACATGATTGTAGGCTTAACGAGCCAAGCTCGATCTTGGTTCGTGAATGTTCGATTATGTTCGCGATCGTTTGTTCGTTTGCTTAACGAGCCGAGCTCGATCTTGGTTCGTGAATGTTCGATTATGTTCGCGAACATGCTTATTATGTTCGTGAACATGCTTATTAAGTTCGCGAACATGCTTATATAATGTTCGCGAACATTCTTATATGCTTATAATATATGTAATTTTAATGTCTAACATGTTATTTTTACATTAGCACTTTATGTTTTATATCTTAACGAACCGAACTCGAGCCGAATTCGAGCGAAAGTCGAGCCAAAAGAAAAAAAATATGTCTAACGAGCCAAGCTCGAACGAGATCGAACATTTTATCTTTTAAACGAGCTGAAGTCGAACAGAATTTTTTGTTCGTTTAACAAACGAACGAGCTCATGAGCTTAACGAGCTCGAGTTCGAACCACCAATACTCGGCTCGGCTCGTTAACAGCTCTACTGATAAGTGAAAAACTCAGTATAAAACTGATAAGGAAACTCAGTTTTATATATCAGTCATCCATCAAACTGATCGTACAGTCGAACGTTGTAAAGGAAGCAATTTTATTGGATGAACTACTGACAAATCAGAACGGTCATAAAATATAGCCGTTGCAAGATTCAAGCAGGATGAACGTTGAATGGACCCCTATAAATAGATTACTTCTACGACATCATAAAAGAGAGCAGGAATGTGATAACAAAGCAAGGAAATTTAAAAAGAATCTATCTAGTCAAGAAAGATCAAATTGAGGGGGAAAGCCAAATTCAAAAGAATACCTGCTAAGTGTTTAATTGCAAGATCAAGAAATTTCATCAAAGTGTTCAAGCATATTCAAGCAGATTCAAAATCTTTCATTTGAAGAAATACAGAGTCGTGCTTAAATTAATCATCCAGAAGAAAAGCTCAAATCACGGTTGAATCATAGTTATTGATTCAAAGTCTCAACTTTGATTTTATCAAAGGTTTAGATCATGAAACACCAAGAAGGTGTGAAGATAGTTGAGTGCGATCGAGAATCTGTGTTTGTGATGAGTGGTGAAGAGGCAATTCTACCCTCCAGGACCAGATGGTTCAAGCAGGTTGAAGAGCAACAATCCTACCTCGCTTCTACAAGTGTTTAGATAGTGAAGCTAGGGATTAGTCATGGACTATCGATTTAGAACTTTTATAACCGGGCCATCTCAAAGAAGTTCTAGTGGAATTTTCCTCCGCATCACAGGGGAAGAGAGGGCGTGCAGATTACACCACCTGGAACCTCTATAATTCTTGTCTATTTACTTTATGCATTCACTTATTTCATTACAGTTATATTTACGTGGTTTTCATACTGAAACTAAATTAACTAGTTGTTAAAGGCTAATATTTATCCGCTGCCAGTTAACAAGACTGAATATAAGTCAAGATTGACTTACACTCGATTGAGATAACTAAACTCCGCACAAGTTAAGGGACGAGAACAAAAGCGAATCGGAGATCGCTTTGAGTTTCGAGAAACTCGAGTTCTGGGGCTTTTCGACTGGATAAGTTTTTGGTGACAAGTTTATCCACCCCCTCTAAAATTGTGTTAGCCTTTCCAAGGACCAACAATATGTTTTTAGGATCAAGCGCTTACCGTTGTACTAAAACCAATTGGTGGTAGTAAAGGTGCTACTTTATTTCCTTATACCACACCTTCACGCGCCCATGGGTTGAACGCACATTGGCGGGCGAGTGTCAGATACCCAACAATCTCCCCAAAGACTGCTACCCACTCAACCGTGGTATACCACGAAATCTTTGTTGCCGGGATTCGACCCATGACCTCGCTTCTGCTACCGCTTTTAGGATCAAGCGCTTACCGTTGTACTAAAACCAATTGGTGTTAGTAAAGGTGCTACTTTATTTCCTTATACCACACCTTCACAGCGCCATGGGTTGAACGCACATAGGCGGGTAGAGTGTTGTATACCGAACACCTTTCCTCCAGCAGGCTCCACTACAGCAGCCAGTTCTTCAACAACAGTAGGGGTTTCCTCCAAACCCATAGATAGTTCCAACCTATGTCCAGGTGCTGTTTCAGACTCAGCAACCTGTACCTCCTGTTCCAACCTTTGTTCAGGTGCTATTTGAACCTCAGCAGCCTGAACCACCAGTGCCACAACAACTTGTTCAGGGAATACATCCATAATCTCTTTTTGAAATTCCCTAATATCAGGAATCCTTCTTAGAAAATTTGCAGCCTTGGTTAGAGTGTCCTCAGTGTCAATCCAGTCTTGAAATTGAATGGAATCCTCAGAACTGAAATCAGGCTCACTATGGTCAGTAATCCTCTCATCATCCAAATCTACAGTCTGCTGATCATCAGTATGCTCAGCAGGTTCAACAACAAACAAGGTGTATATCTCACCAACCATCCTGTTTGCACCAATGTCTATTCCCTCATTGATTTGTGCCTCTGGATCACCTATGGTGAGAATTTCCACATCCTCATCCATTTGTTCAGTATGTTGCCTCTCAGTGGATTGTCCAAAGACCAATGAGGATCGCTCTACCCTTGGATCAATAATCATAACAGCCTCCATCGACTTCTCCTGGACCGAGGGGGTGATCACCACTGGAATCGGATGATGAATCATCACCGCCTGATTCATCTCTGGGTCTCTCGAACTTGATAACCTCCTCCTTCGTTGTTCATCAAAAGCAGATCCATCGCCTTGATTGCGAGAAGGAGGTATCAACCAGATCCAAAGAAATTATCCACTCCCAATTTCTCAAAAGCCCATTCTTCAAAATCTGTCATTGGTTCTGCAGCTGGCTTTTATCTCTTATAGAATCCAAACTTCCATTGGAAATAGTTTGCAACCAGTAGGAGTTTAGGATCAACAAACTCCTCTTTCTTCTTCTTCTCATGTCTCTCAAATGGCATGGTTGGTTTCCTGGGAGCTATTTCAGAACCTTGCTAACCTCCAAAGGTCTCAACAAGTAAACTTAGAGTTTCTTCCACAGATGCTTCTAGGTCAGTAGGTTGCTCAGGTTGTATGTTAGTCCCTACTACCTCCATCTGTACCACACTTGGTTCCCCCTGACTTATATGCTTATCAGCAGGGTTAGCAACAGATTGCTCTTCCCTCTGAACTATTGCAGGACTTGCAGGGTCTTTTACCAACTTTTCTACTTCCACAGCAGGTGTAGACACAGTAGTATGATGTGGTTCTTCTACAAGTTGCTCAACAACAACTTGTGCAGTTTCAGTAGGCTCAGCAACCTTTGCAGAGGAGGATTCAACAACTTCAACAAAGAGGCTCGATTCTGTGAGATCACAGATTCTTCAAGAGGTTGCTCATCAACAACCTCTACATCCTCGTTAGGCTTGATAATTGTTAAGGGCTCAGCATCAATAGCCTCTCCTACTTCTTCTTCTTCTTCCTTTTGTCTTTGAGCTTCCAAAGTTTTCAATTGCTTTCCTTTGCCATGTTTCCTTTTCTTGGCCATTTCTTTCATTCTTTTGGAAAGATCTTATTTTTCAATTTCAGCAACTTTCCTCCTTTTACTTGCTTCCTTCTGTTGCTCCTTCAAGATTTCAAAGAATGCTTTTCTTCTTTGCAACTACAGGTCAAGAACCTCAACCTCTCATCGGACCTCAAGTGAGACTCAGCAGCCTCAAATTGCTTTGCTTTCTTGTCTTTCTAGGCTTTAATAATTCAGTAATTTTTCTTGTGTCAGCAGCCTTTCTCTTTTCAGTAACCTTCTTGGGTGCAGCAGGTTTAACAACTTTCTTAACCTGCTCACCACTATCATTATCATCTCCATCACTACCATCACTTTCAGTAGCCTCATCATCTACATCTTCATCATCATCCAGACCAGGGATAGGATTACCAACTTCTGGCTTGAATCTGGATTTGTTAATCTTTTCAGATAAAACATTAGGTATCTGAAAATGATTTAGCAGGGTTTGAACCATTAGACCTAAAGGCTTGACCTTGGACTTCCTTGTACCATCTCTATCTTCAATACACACTTTCTTCATGTAGTGTATGAAGAATCCAGCCTAGTCAAACTTCATACTTCTGCAGATGATGATCAGCAGGTCTATTTTGGGTCCAGACAGTGTATATAGGCTTCTAACAAATCCCAAAATGGTTTTTGCAATCAATTTGCTCAGCAGGTTGTACTCATAACCAATATACTTCACATTAATTCCTAGATTTGAAGCAATTGTATTATCTGTCTTTATTGAATCCACAAACTTCATTCTTGGTAGATTCAATGCTTCTGGATTGGTGGGTGAATTCTTTCCAGGTGCAAATCCAAATACCTCTCTCAGTAGGTCTAAGGATATTTCAATCTCTCTTCCATTAACAGTTGTAGTGAAGGCCTCTCTACCTTCATGTATGATAATGTTTTTCCAAAATTCCAACACATTGACATAAGAGATTCGTTCCAATCTTCTATTGATAACACCTTCTAGCCTAGAAAACCGTCTGATTCTTCATCCAATATTAATGGCTAACTCAGTGAAGTTACAGTCAATAACATATCCTCTTACACTCTGACTGGTTCCAATATGAACCTCATCCTTCTTTGCCATTGTTGTAAGAAAAAGATGAACAAGATAGCTCTCAAATCTGTGTTCACATAGTGTATACACAGAGAAAATCGATCTGAGTTTTTGTAAGTAGCCTCTGTGTATAGGTCTGTATATATATAGACAGATATGGTTGGAGCTGTCAGAACACGTACTGTGCATTAACCATGATTAAATTTGAGTGAATGTTGTCTTGACACGTGGCCTATTACTTTTCCATAACGTTTTGTAACCGTCAGATCGTGTTAACTACGGTTATAAGGATAGAATAAATATCCCGCCATTTGCTTTTTGACTTTAGTAAGTTTGACTGTATAACGTTTCCTTCAAAGACCTTGTCATCAAGAGACATGGCTCAAAGAATTCTTGATAGAGAGTCTCTCGAAGAACCTCTTGATAGAGTCACTCTGGCGATGTTTAATTCCTTTGTATTGTCCAATTGATAATACAAGATAAAGTTTAATACCAATGACCCGATCCATCAAGTGAGCTCACCCAACAGACAAAGACCAATCCCTTGCCAACTTCATTTGCTCAATTGTCCAAACATAAGTACATGGAATTGTTGATACCAATGACTAATCTGCTAAGTGAGCTCACCCAACATAGCAAAGACTTATCCCTTGGTGAATTCCAAGACAATCTGCGATTAAGATTATATCACCAACTTTTATAATTCCAAGTTCAAATCCTTAGTTTAGCAAATCTTTCACTCGTCCAAAGGGTTTAGTGAAAATATCGCAAGTTGATCTTCAAGAGGGATATAAAGAACCACCACATCTTTCTTTTCAACATGATCTCTTATAAAATGATGTCTCACATCAATATGCATGGTTCTTGAGTGCAAAATAGGATTTTCTGTGATTGCAATTGCACTTGTGTTGTCACACATAATTGGAATTTCTCTTTCTTCAAGTCCATAATCCCTTAATTGTTGTCTTAACCACAGTATTTGTGCACAATAGCTTCCAAAGCAAAGAATATACTCAAATTTCAAAGTAGAAGTTGATATAGAATTTTGTTTCTTGCTGAACCAGGAAACCAGTCTATTTCCCATTAACTGACAGGTTCCTGTGGTGCTTTTTCTATCAATCTTGCATCCAGCATAATCAGAATCTGAGTAGGATATAACTTTGAAGCTTCCATCTATTGAATACCATATCCCTACTCCTAAAGTCTCTTTTAGGTACTTGAGAACTCTTTTGACTGCACCTAAAGGACTTTCTTTAGGTTTTGATTGAAATCTTGCACAAACACCTACAGTGAAGGATATATCAGGTCTGCTGGTAGTAAGGTACAGCAGACTGCCTATCATCTTTCTGTATAAAGTCTGATCAACATCTTTGCCTTCTTTGTCTTCATCCAATCTAATATTTGTACTCATAGGAGTTGAGATCTTGGTGTTGTTTTCCATACCAAACTTCTTCAGTAACTCCTTGGTATACTTGGTTTGATGAATGAAGATTCCATCTTTCATTTTTTTGACTTGTAAACCCAAAAAGTAGTTCATTTCTCCTATCATACTCATTTGGAATTTACTCGTCATTAGGTTTGCAAACTTTTCACATAGCAATTCATTTTCAGAACCAAAAATTATGTCATCAACATAAATTTGTACCAGCAGGGTGCTGTTTCCTTCATGGATTCTGAAAAGAGTCTTATCAATGGTGCCTTTTGTAAAACCATTGTCCACCAAGAATTGAGATAGAGTCTCATACCATGCTCTTGGTGCTTGTTTTAAACCATAAAGTGCTTTGTTGAGCCTATACACTTTATCTTCTTGATCTTTAACTTCAAAACCAGGAGGTTGCTGAACATACACCTCCTCTTCCAGAATGCCATTCAAGAATGCACTTTTGACATCCATTTGATATACTTTGAAGTTTTTATAAGCAGCATGTGCCAGGAATAATCGGATGGCTTCCAATATTGCAACAGGGGCATAAGTCTCATCAAAATCTATTCCTTCTGCTTGAGAATATCCTTTTGCTACTAGTCTGGCCTTATTCCTCACAATGGTACCAGATTCATCAATTTTGTTTCTGTATACCCATTTTACCAATTATATTTGCATGATTAGGCCTTTCCACTAGTGTCCAAACTCGATTTCTTTCAAATTCATTCAACTCTTCTTGCATTGCAATTATCCAATCTGGATCTGAAATTGATTCTTCAACAACTTTAGGTTCCATTTGAGATAGAAAACAATTAAACATTGCTTCTAATTGTCTTCTAGTCCTCACACCTTGGTGTATGTTGCCAATAACTTGTTCGACAGGGTGATCCCTTAACCATTGTGGATTTTGGTTAGATTGATTCTCAGGAGCCTCATCTTCATGTAGGTCTCTTTGCTTCTTCAACAGGGGTTTAGCGAGATCCTTGAACGCCTCGGTTGTTGCATCGATAGTATTACCAGTAGGTGTTCAAGAGGGCGTAATCGAAAACCTTTAAGTCATTGAATCTTTCCAAAACTTCAACACATTCTGGATCAGTGACTTGTTGATTCTCAGCAGGTTCTGAAGCTTCATCTTCCATTCCAGTGAACTTAGGTTCATCAAATACAACATGTATTGTTTCTTCATGTTTCAGTGACCTTTTGTTCAGTACCCTGATTGCCTTGCTGACTGAAGAATATCCCAAGAAAATTCCTTCATCTGATTTTGGTTGGAATGTCTTCAATTGTTCCTTATGATTCAAGATAAAACATTTGCTTCCAAATGGATGGAAATAGGATATATTAGGTTTTCTTCCATTCCAAATCTCATAAGGTGTCTTCAGCAGCTTCTTGTTTACTGAAGTCTATTTTGTGTATAGCATGTTGTATTAACTGCTTTTGCCCAATATCTTTCAGGTAGCAATGCTTCACAAATCATAGTTCTTCCTGCTTCTTTTAATGTTCTGTTTCTTCTTTCAGCCACCCCATTTTGCTGAGATGTACCAAAGAAAGACCAATTGATTGATGCACACCATTCTGTTCACAATATTCTCTTATAACTTTATTGAGAAATTCAGTACCCTTATCTGATCTGATTTTTACTACTGTCAAACTTTTCTCATTTTGCAATCTCTTCAAAAGTTTAGGGATCTTTTGAAGTGTTTCACTTTTCTTGTTCATGAATATCACCCAAGTGTATCTTGAATAATCATCCACAACCACTAAGGTGTATTTCTTTCCTGTTACACTTCTTGGTGTTACTGGTCCAAAAAGATCCATGTGCATCAACTCCAAAACTCTTTTTGTTGATTGTTTAGTCTTTGACTTGAAGCTTGATTTTGTTTGTTTACCTTGCTGACATGCATCACATATAGCATCCTTCATGAATGTGATTTCAAGTAAACCAATCACCAGTTTCTTCTTCACCAACTGATTGATATCATCAAAATTTAGATGATTCAACTTCTTCTGCCATAACCAATTAAGTTCTGACTTGGTGTGCACAATCAGGCATGTTTCTGGAACAGCAGTAGACCAATCCACAACATACATGTTTTGTTGTCTCCTTCCAGCCAACACAATTTGATCACCTCTCTCACTAATGACAGTACAAGTGTTTTTATCAAAAGTGACCTTGTATCCCATGTCACAGAATTGTCTAGTGCTCAGTAGGTTGTAGTCCAGTCCATCCACATATGCAACATCCCTGATTGTTAATCCATTTCTCACAAGTGTGCCATATCCTCTTGTGTAACCAGGTGTATTCTAGTTGCCAAAATTCACTCTTGGACCATCTTTTGCCACAAAATTTGACAAATAGTGCTTACTCTTTGTCATATGTCTGGAACATCCACTGTCAAAGTACCAGACACCCTACAAAACAAAGTTAATGCATTTTAGGTACCCAAACCTGTTTGGGTCCATAATGGTCAGTGGTAAGCATGACCCTTGGCAAGTTTCCATAAGGTCTTCTTTGAAAGGTATCATACTTTGGTTCATACATGTATTCTACACATCCATAAGGTCTAACAATTGGTTGTGTAGGATTCACATATGCTTTCTGGCCTTTTGGAATATAATGATGTTTAAAGTGATTTCTTTTGTTAGAAGCACTAGGATAACCATAGGTTTGCTGTCTGTTAGGAACAGCCCTGTAATATGGAGTCTGCTGAGGTCCCTACTGAGGCCTTGTATAAGTCCTCTGCTGAGCCCTCTGCTGATTCCATTGCTTAGGTTTTACCCTAGCGGCATGGTTATTTCTGTTGTTTCTAGCAGTAGGTGCAGGAATATTCCAATCATCATCAGTAGGGAACAGTCTACCTTTCCCCCTGAGATAAGTATCCCTTGAATGATTAGCATTTTTGGGTTTAGGATTCTTAACCTTGGAATATTTCTGGTTTTTCCCTTTTTGTGGTCCAAATAGACTTGGTAGTAGGTCTCCGCTATCGCAGGTCTAGAAGGTACAAAGAAATCCTATTTTTAGATTTATTCTTTTATTAGAGTCGTTGACTTCCTTGACTTCGATTTTGCTTCCTTGAAGCTTTCTCGAGAGGGCTTTGTTGCCTCAAAGAACCCTTTTTGGGAGTTGGATCTTGTGCAGGTAGAAACTTAGGACCAATTTTCATACTTGGTTCAGTGACCTTACTGGATCCACTCTTATTGGATTGTTGAGTTCCAAATCCAAGCCCAGTTTTATCACCATAAGGCTTTCCAGATTTGAATGCAGTGGAGGAACAAGATGGTTCAGCAGACTCAGTAGCTACTGAATGTACAGCAGGCTCATGCTGATTCTGTCTAACTTCTTTTTCCTTTCATTTGAGAATTATTAATTCAACATTTAATCTGTTGGTCCCTTGGAAAGGCTAACACAAGTTTAGAGGGGGGGTGAATAAACTTGTCCCTAAAACTGGATTTTAAACAACTTAAAAATTCAATTAAAACTTGTGTGGAGTTAAGCTGACAAAGCTGAGATTAAGTCAAACTGACTTAAGCTAAAACTGAGTCAACCGGCAGCGGATATGATTCTAGCCTTTTTCTTGATCTTGTTATTCTGTTATGAAAACTGTGTGTTGTGAACTGAATTCTGGTGAATATCAGTTGTGACTGTGTAAGGTATAACAATCAAGTATCACAATGCTATAAATAAATGTTGAGTAAGTAAGTAAATGCGTAAAGTAAATAAGGCAGAAATTATACAGGTTCAAGGTGGTGTAATCCTGTCAATCCTCTCTTCCCCTGTGGTGCGGAGGAAAATTCCACTAGAACTTCTTGAGGTGCACTGTTACAAAAAGTCCTAAACAATAGTCCTTGGCTAATCCCTAGCGTCACTATCTAAACAATTGTAGAACAGGTAGAATGGCTGCTCTCCAAAAGCTTGAACCACTGGTCCTTGGAGGGTACACGTATGCCTCTTCACCAGCTTCCACCACAAACACAGTCTACCCGATCGCTTGTCACAACTGCCCTGGCGAAACCTTCCTGGTTTGCTTCACGATCTAAAACCTTTGATGTGAAATCAAAGTTGGGTGAGAATCAAATAAATTGATTCTTGTTTGTGGTTCTTCAAAGTGTTGGATCCTTGATAGATTCTTTGTAGCTTGAACACTTGAAGAAATACTAAATATAATCTTTGTTAAAGTTCAGAGATGATAGCAATTCGAATAAGATGACTAATGCACAAACTTGCTCGTTAAATCTTGTAAATCTCTTTTTTTTTTTGGGTGCAAAGTCATCTATTTATAGTGTAAGGTCCAACGTTCATCTAGCTTAGATTCGAATTGTATCAGTGTCTTTTTCTGCAACGGATATATTTTATGACCGTTCTGTAGTGTCAGTAATTCATCCAATAAAATTGTTTCCTTTTCAACGTTCCACTGTACTTTCAGTTGTTGGATGACTGACTTATAAAACTGAGTTTCCTTATCAGTTTTATTCTGAGTTTTCACTTGTCAGTTTACTAACTGACTTGGAGCATTAACTGAAATTTTACTCTTCTTCAAATATCAGTACTCCAGTTTTCATCTGATCATCATTGACTTAATCGAAGGACACCATGACTCATTATCAACTAAGAATTCATTGTCCTTATGATTCTTAGGTCTTCATACAAGATCCATAAAGTCAGTTCAGGTCACCACAATCTTGCCTGAAGTCCAACATTACAGTCTCGACTTGTACTCTTCATAACTGAGTTTGAACCCTCAGTTCTTCGTTCTTCAATAACTGAGTTTGTGACCCTCAGTTCTTCAATCTTCTAGATAAGCCAACCGAAATCAAATCTCAAATAACTTACCTTCTTCGAGTTTTACGTAGGTGTGCTCGAGTCGCTTTGCTTGTATTGGTAGTTTCCGAGCTTTCTAAATGATTTCCAACTTTTCGCTTTTACGACACGCTAATTATTACAATTGCTTGTCCGATGTAACCTATACAATTATCGACTCTAGTAAAACTTATACATTCAGTTCTAGACATCTTTTAGCTTTTCACTATAACAACTGGCTTCAAGCACTTCATCAATGGGGTTAAGATAATACTTTGAACAAATTAGATGAATTATCATCAAAACATAAATTTTATTTCCAACAATTTCCCCTTTTTGATGATGCCAAAACTCTCCTAAAAGAAAAGCTTAAAGATCAAAACAAAGTAAAGCAATGTAAAATCGCAAAACCGGTTTTCATTAGAATGAGCAAAAAGCGGATAAGTACATTATGTTCAAATAACTGTGACTAAAGACTAAGCTTCTTCTTAGCTTTTTGCATGACTGAGTCATATTTTCTTGCTTTGTCATACAGTCGAAAATCTTCTTCTAGCTTGGAGTCTTCCTTTGAGAAAGTCTTATTGTAGTCAACTTGACTACTTTCTTTCCATCTTCTCCATTGAATTAGCTTGGGCAAGCTTGAGTCTTTCAAGTAGTAACTTTCAAATTCTGCTAGATCAGCTTTCATTTGTTCAGTCTTGTCTTTAATCTTCAGTTTATCATCAATCCTTAGATTCTTCTTGTGTTGTGCAATTTTCTGTTTTGAGTAGATATCTGACAGAAAATAGTTCAAGGATTCTTCGAATGTTCTGTCCTTGTACTTGGCTTTAATAGGATTGAAATCTCTGTTAAACTGTGTCCACAGATCCTTTGTAAGAGTAACTCTTCTGTCTCCAGGCTGACTGTATTTTTCAATAAGTTGATTATCAGTTCACTTTGTAGTACTTCTTCAAGTCTCTTCATCTCTCCAAGTAACTTCAGCTTTTCTTCTTCAGCTTCCCCCTTTTTGGCATCATACAACTGATCTACCAGGGCATGAGTTGCCATTTGATCTTCCGAATCTGCAGCTAAAAGCAAAGTACTTCCTTGTGAGTTTCCAACCCGTAGATATGTTGATTCATATGCCAATGAACTGAGCATGAGTTTCTCTCTATCTATCATGGTTGTATTTTCGAGTTGTTGCTTGAGTAGCACAATTTCTCAAGCGTAACTTGAACTTGCTTTGTGAATCATCTCTAATATTGCATGAATCAAAACATCGGTTCTAGTTCTATACTCAAGATATCTAGAGATGTTTGATAAAAGACTGCTCACGTATCTCTCTCTCGATCGAGTACAATTTTCAAGTTTTCATGAACTTTGGCTAATTCATCCTTAGATAGACAATGGAAGGATCATATGTATCTTCAATCAGGTCCTTGTCCCGAGTATCATCAGAATAACCATCGCTTGTCGGGCTTTATCACCGCTGCCAGCCAGTGTCGCTTGTCCGATTTCCAACTGGCAATTCTTCTTGCTGTGTTTCAGTTTGCTTTGCTACAGGTTGAGGTTGAATAACTGGTTGCAAAACTGTAGTTACATCAGTTTCTTGTCTTGATTTTCCATCATCACCATCATCGTTCTTCTTTGAACTGTCTTTAGATGATGTTCCTGATTCCTTTCTTTTGCTAACTCGCAAGAAATCTTTTGAAGCAATTGTCAAGAAATTCTTTTATAGGAAACAGAGAATAAAGATCTCTAACTTCCAATGTCTCCAAGAGTAACTTCTCTTGTTTGCAAACGATGTCTCAAAACCTTCTGGTTGAAGTTTCATTTTCATCATCTTGATGATTCTATCGACTTCAAAATTGGTGCCGATTTACGAACCGTTATCTGTTGTAATCTAGAAGTATGGTCTGTAGTGACTTCGGTTTGTTGTTGTCGCTCCCCTCGGTGAGTACTTTCTCACCGAGATTTCTCTACACAAGCACCTTGCAACCGATCTTCCTTCTATTGAACTGGTTTTTCGCTTGGTGCCTCTGTGTTCGACTTCCGGTTTCGACTTGCTTTAGGTTGGGAGATTGTTTCTGTGCTTTGCTTCAAGGCTTCAGTTTGCCTTGTCTGCTTTCCTTCCTTAATCTTTTCTAAGTAAAATCAATGATTCCACTAAGTGTTTTCTTTAGTCGGAATCTCCCATCGCTTATTTGACCTTCGACTTGTGCCCTTTTCGCACTTTCCAACTCGGCTAGGTGTTGCTTCTTGAACTGATTTAAAATATACCCCGCCTAATTGAATTCTATTCCATCCCGATTATGTTCATGAGATAGATACAATCTTCTCGACAAGATATGTTGATTCCTTTGATTTTCCAATAATATGTCTCACGAGCCATCCACTTTGAGATGTCCAAATTCGTTTGATTTTATCGATATGAACACCAGTGTATTGGTTCTCAGACGAAGTGATCATTGAGAGAAAAGCTTCTTCTTCAATGATAAAGTGGCGAACTCTGTTGAGGTTTTCTTTGTTGTGTTTATGGCCAAAGAGTGACCGTAAAACTCTTTCATTGAGAACAATCCGATCTTCATGAACCGTAGTCATTAAGGAATCTCTGCCATTCGCATATTTTGCCAAAATTGTAAGATACCTTCCACATCTCGCTTCTCTTTGAAACTAACTTCAAGGATGTTATTCAATCCTGGTTGTTTTTCGATTTTGTCTCGGACACAATCGCTAACAAGGTGTTTTGACATAACCCTTCATACATGTCAAGTGTTAGCTCATCCAATTCTGTGATCAACCGAGTGTCTCTTGAATCATCTGAACTGGCCATATATGAGTGTGAACACACAAGTCTTTTTGAAAATAATTTGAATTTGAATAGTGAATAGTGTGAACGGAGGTTGAATAAATAGGTGGGATATTCTGGCGGTTGAGTGGTACAACTTTTCAAATTCCATGATGGTTTTGATAACCGTCGTGGACCATTCTCGACAAACGTGGGGTGTACACACGAAATTCGACAAAAAGAACTCGTGGTAATTTAATGCGATATAATCTGTTTTGTTGATTCTATCTTATCAATCTTTGACTAACTTTGACTCGGATGAAAATCGATGAGAGATTCGGCTTCTTTAGATAATGTAGTCCAATCAAATTAATCAGCTTTGTCAAGTTCTTCATTTGTCGCTTGAGATTGTTGATGTCAATGACTAATCATTATGTGCGCACCCATCATAACAAAGATTAATCCCTTGACGAATCTCCGGCTTAACCGACTAGTCGACTTTGATTATTCCCAACTCGATTCTTAATTTAGCAAATCTTTCTTTATCCAAAGGCTTTGTAAAGATATCTCGCCAACCGATCTTCATGAGGTACATAAAGAATCATATATCCTTCTTCTCTGCATGATCTCTTATAAAGTGATGACGGACATCAATGTGTTTTGTCCTTGAGTGTAAAATCGGATTATCGCAATTGCAATTGCACTCGTATTATCACACATTATGGGAATTGTTCCTTCTTCAATCCCATAGTCTCTTAATTGTTGTCTGATCCATAAAACTTGAGCACAACAACTTCCAGCTGCTATATATTCAGCTTCAGCTGTAGAGGTTGAAATTGAGTTTTGCTTTTTGCTGAACCATGACACAAGTCTATTTCCCAATAACTGACATGTGCCTGATGTGCTTTTTCAGTCCACTTTACATCCAAAGATAGTCTCGAATCAATAAGAAATCACTTGAATTCTCCTTCTTTTGAATACCAAATTCCAACTCCGTCTGTGTCTTTCGGATATTTCAAGGTTCTTTTCTACAACTGTGAGATGACTTTCTTTTGGTCTTGATCTGAAATCTTGCACATACACCGACAAAGAAAAGATATGTCCGGCCTACTTGTCGTAAGATAGAGTAAGCTTCCAATCATCCTTCAGTAGAGTGTTTGATCAACATCTTTACCTTCTTTGTCTTCATCAAGCTTTGATGTTGGTCCCTATTGGTGTAGAAATTCCAGAGATTTCTCCATACTCGAATTTTTAATAAGTTCTCTTGTATATTTGGTTTGATGAATAAAATTCCATCACTAATCTGCTTAACTTGCAGTCCTAGAAAATAATTTAGTTCACCCATCATACTCATCTGAAATTTGCTTTTCATCAAGCTTGCAAATTTCTCGCATAATTGTTCATTTTCTGATCCAAAGATGATATCATCAACATAAATTTGAACAAGTAAGGTATCTTCTCCATTCTTCATCCTGAATAGAGTTTTGTCGATTGTTCCTTTGATAAATCCATTATCCACTAGAAACTGAGATAGAGTTTCGTACCAAGCTCTTGGCGCTTGTTTGAGTCCATAAAGAGCTTTTCTTAATTTGAAAACTTTATCTGCTTGATCTTTGATTTCAAATCCGGGTGGTTGTTGAACATATACTTCTTCTTCAAGAATTCCATTCAAAAATGCGCTTTTGACATCCATTTGATAAACTTTGAATTTCTTGTGAGCGGCAAAGGCAAGAAATAATTTGATTGCTTCTAATCTTGCAACTGGTGCATAGGTTTCATCAAAGTCTATGACTTCGCTTGAGAGTATCCTTTGGCTACAAGTCCGGCCTTGTTTCGATGATATTCCCATCTTCATCAAGTTTATTTCAAGACCCATTTGGTTCCAATGATATTCACATGAGTGGTCTATCCACCAATTCCCATACTTGGTTTCTTTCGAATTCGTTGAGTTCTTCTTGCATAGCTAAGATCCAACTGGTCTTTCAATGCTTCTTCAATTTCTTTAGGTTCTGATTGAGATAGAAAGCATGCAATCATTGCATCTAGTTGATGTCTTGTTCGAACTCCAGCTTGTGTATCACCAATAACTTGTTCTTCAGGGTGATCTCTCATCCATTGATGTGTGTGAGTTTGTAATAATCGATTTGTATTTTGTTCAACTGCTTTCTTGACCCGATTCTTGAACTTGTTCAACTGGATCTGAATGGAGTTGTTCAGGTTGTAGAGTAAATGGAAACTGAGGTTGATCTTGATCTGAACAATCTGAGATTTGTAATCTTCCAATGTCAACTGAATTTGGTTCTGGTATGACTGGTAACTGAGAAACTGGTTCTGGTGTGTCTTCAGTTGCTTCACCAGGGAAGTTTGGTTCATCAAATACTACATGTATTGATTCTTCATGCTTGAGTGTCCTTTTATTTAGTACTCTAAAAGCTTTGCTGACACTTGAATATCCTAGAAAAATTCCTTAATCAGCTTTAGGATGAAAAACATGAAGTTGATCTTTTCCATTATTGTGGATGAAACATTTGCTTCCAAAAGCATGAAAGTATGAAATATTTGGTTTTCTTCCATTCCAAATTTCATAAGGAGTCTTCTCATGTCTCTTGTTCATGAGAGCTCTGCTCGAGTGTAACAAGTCGTATTAATCGCTTTACCCAATATCTTTCGTAGTTTAGCTTCACGGATCATGGTCCTCCCAAATTTCTTTGAGTGTTCTGCTTCTTCTTTCAATTACACCATTTTGTTGTGGTGTTCTGTGTGGCGACAAGTTGGTGTAACACACCATTTTCTTCACAGATTCAATAATTACACTGTTGAGGAATTCGGTTCCGTTATCGATCTTATCTTCACAATCGAAACTCCTTTTGATTCTCAAGTCTCTTGAGAAGTTCTGTGAGTTTCTGC
The DNA here is from genome assembly GCA_026214975.1 of Gentiana macrophylla. NCBI lineage: Eukaryota > Viridiplantae > Streptophyta > Magnoliopsida > Gentianales > Gentianaceae > Gentiana > Gentiana macrophylla. Next base: position 63,320,748 of record CM047809.1, read on the forward strand.
TTGGTTTCACTTTTCTTGGTTAGAAAGATTACCCAAGTGTATCTTGAAAAATCATCTACTACCACCAAAGTATATTTCTTTCCACTGATACTGATTGGTGTAATAGGTCCAAATAAATCCATGTGTAGCAATTCTAGATGTCGTGTTGTAGAATGCTGAGACTTGGTCTTGAAACTTGCTTTTGTTTGTTTTCCTTGTTGGCATGCATCACATAAGCTGTCACATGAGACTTGTGATAAGTTCTCGGTCTGGAATGATTGTTATTACCAGTTTTATTAACCAAATCAATAAAATTCCAATCATCGTCAGTGGGGTATAGTCTTCCTTTCCCCCTAAATGTGTGAATCCTTGAATGACTAACATTCTTGGATTTACTTTGATTGTAATTTTTCTGGTTCCTGACTTCATTGGATCTGGCAATTGATTTACCTTTTCGGTTTTCATTGAATGCAGCTGATCTACCATTTGACTTACTTTTGTTGGTAGATACAGTTGTCTTCTTAGGAAACTGATTTGTCCTTTGTGATACTGGCTTTACTGGTTCAGCAATTTTCTTAGTTTGTGGAAATTGCTCAGCTACAAACTTAATACCAGTTTTGGTACTAGGTCCAAGAAATTGCTAGTTCCATTCTTTGAAGATTGCTGTGTATCAAATCCTAAATCAGTTTTGTCTCCATATGGTTTTCTGATTTGAATCCAATGAATCGAACTTGATTGAGCAAATGATTCATTCTTTCGCTGCGATGCAAATGATCGATCTTTGAATCTTTTCTTTATCAGTTTTAGTCAGTTTCAACATTTTTAGTTCAGACTTCAATCTTTCAACTTCCAGAATTAGACTTTCTTTCTCAGCTTTGATTGATTCATAACCAGCTTGAATAGTTACTAGCTGATTCATCAATTCGTCAAGCGTTTCTTCTAATTCTAGATTTTTTGGATTGGAGTCAGCAGTCGAAGAACATGCATTTATCATGGAAATCTGAGCTGAGGAGTATTTAGAATTAGATTCACATACCTCATTTTGATCTTCCATATGTGCCATTAAAGCTGTGTCATCTGATAGTCTTTCAGTACCAGCTTCATAGTCTGATTCATCTCCAGCAAGGAGTGCTCTTCTACCAACTCTTCTTGGTGGGGTCTTCTTGATCAGTTCTGGACACTCAGCTTTATAATGTCCAGGTTTCTTGCAGTTGAAACAGAGGTATTCATCATCTTTTCTTTTCTCAGGAGTTCTTTTGATGAATTTTTGAGTGACTGGATGTCCACTCTTCATCCTTCGAATTCTGTTCATCATCAGAGCCATTTGTTCTTCCATCTCATCCAATTCATGAAGATTGCTAGATGAGTTTTCTTGAATGTCATTCGATGTCACGCTTTGCAAGTGTCGCTCGTTTGGGTTCTTCCAGAGCCTTGATTATTGCAGCTGTGCTTGTGAAATCTTCACTGAATTCATAAGCTTTCAAATCTGAAAAGATCTTGAATGAATCTTCTACATCCAGCCTCCTGGATTCTTCCATAGCAGTGACCTTCATCTTCCAGCACATTGGTAAAGCCTTCAAGATTCTTGTGTTGATAACTTTCTTTGAGTATTCAATCTTGAGTAGATCTAGTTCATCCATGATAGCATCAATCTCTGTCTCCATTTGATCAATGGATTCTCCAGATTTCATTTTGAAATTCTCAAATTTTTGGTTTGCAAATGTAAATTTTATTTTCCTTGATTGAGTCTGTTCCTTCACAAACTAACTGGAGTTTGTCCCACATTTCCTTGGCAGTTGTGCATTCTTTCACTTTCAGGTACATGTTGCTATCAAGAGTTCTGAGGATAAAGTCCATGGCCACATTGTTGAGATTATTTCGCTTGCGATCATCACTGGTCCATTCCGATTTGGGTTTAGCAACTCGAACTTGTTCTCCACCAACAGTTTGCATATGAGTGATCTTAATTGGTCCATCAGTGAGTACATCCATCATTTCATCATGAGTAGCTGCCAGGAATGCCTGCATACGACGTTTGTATTCGTCAAATCTGTCCATGTTGCACATAAGCATTTGTCTTGCATATTGATTGTTATCCATTGTGAGTGAGTGGGAAATGAATTTAAAACTGAGTTTTCAACTGAGAACAACTAGAGGAGATATAGAGCAAATGATATCTTGTCAAAGAAACACTGCTCCGATACCAATTGTTGGTCCCTTGGAAAGGCTAACACAAGTTTAGAGGGGGGTGAATAAAATTGTCCCTAAAACTGGATTTTAAACAACTTAAAAATTCAATTAAAACTTGTGTGGAGTTAAGTGACAAAGTGAGATTAAGTCAAACCGACTTAAGCTAAAATCGAGTCAACCGGCAATGGATATGATTCTAGCCTTTTCTTGATCTTGTTATTCTCATTATGAAAATCGTGTGTTGTGAATCGACTCGTGAATATCAGTTGTGAGACTGTAAAGGTATAACAATCAAGTATCACAATGCTATAAATAAATGCTTGAGTAAGTAAGTAAATGCGTAAAGTAAATAAGGCGAAAATTATACAGTTCCGGTGGTGTAATCCTGTCAATCCTCTCTTCCCCTGTGGTGCGGAGGAAAATTCCACTAAAACTTCTTGAGGTGCACTGCTTACAAAAGTCCTAAACAATAGTCCTTGGCTAATCCCTAGCGTCACTATCTAAACAATTGTAGAAACAGTAGAATGGCTGCTCTCCAAAAGCTTGAACCACTTTGGTCCTTGGAGGGTACACGTATGCCTCTTCACCACTTTCCACCACAAACACAGTTTACTCTGATCGCTTGTCACAATCTGTCCTTGGCGAAACCTTCCTGGTTTGCTTCACGATCTAAAACCTTTGATGTGAAATCAAAGTTGGGCTGAGAATCAAATAAATTGATTCTTGTTTGTGGTTCTTCAAAGTGTTGGATCCTTGATAGATTCTTTGTAGCTTGAACACTTGAAGAAATACTAGATATAATCTTTGTTAAAGTTCAGAGATGATAGCAATTCGAATAAGATGACTAATGCACAAACTTGCTCGTTAAATCTTGTAAATCTCTTTTTTTTTTTTTGGGTGCAAAGTCCTCTATTTATAGTGTAAGGTCCAACGTTCATCTGGCTTAGATTCGAATTGTATCAGTGTCTTTTTTCAAGAACGGATATATTTTCTCGACCGTTCTCAGCAAAGGTCGATAATTCATCCAATAAAATTGTTTCCTTTTCAACGTTCCACTGTACTTTCAGTTGTTGGATGACTGACTTATAAAACTGAGTTTCCTTATCAGTTTTATTCTGAGTTTTCACTTGTCAGTTTACTAACTGACTTGGAGCATTAACTGAAATTTTACTCTTCTTCAAATATCGAGACTCGCTTTTCATCCGATCATCATTGACTTAATCAGTACACCATGACTCATTATCAACTAAGAATTCATTGTCCTTATGATTCTTAGGTCTTCATACAAGATCCATAAAGTCGATTCAGTCACCACAATCTTGCACTCAAGTCCAACTTTACATCCTCGACTTGTAATCTTCATAATCGAGTTTGAACCTCGGTTCTTCGTTCTTCAATAACGAGTTTGTGACCCTCAGTTCTTCAATCTTCTAGATAAGCCAACCGAGTCTGTAACTCTCAGTGAACTTACCTTCTTCGCTTTATGTAGGTGTGCTCTGAGTCGATTTGCTTGTATTGGTAGTTTCGATTTTCTAAATGATTTCCGACTTTTCGCTTTTACGACACGCTAATTATTACGAAGGCTTGTCCGACGTAACCTATACAATTATCGGACTCTAGTAAAAACTTATACATTCGATTCTAGACATCTTTTAGCTTTTCACTATAACAAATTGGTTCAAACACTTCATCAATGGGGTTAAGATAATACTTTGAACAAATTAGATGAATTATCATCAAAACATAAATTTTATTTCCAACATAATCTTTCAACTTCTAATTGAAGAGCTTCTTTTTCAGCCTTCACAATCTCATAACCAGATTGTATTATCCTCAGTTGATTAAGGATGGCATCCAATGTTTCTTCATAGTCAGAATTTTTAGGATTTGAACCACAAGTTGATTCACAATCACTTCCAGCAGGAGTGTTTATAGATACAGAATTGTATACCTCCTTTGTTTCATCCATATTAGCCATTAAAGCATAATCTTCCATTTCAGCAACAAGTGCAGTATCATCAGATTCATTTCCCTTTTCTGATTCTACTTCATATCCTGATTCATCCTCAGCAACCATAGCCTTCTTGCCATGTCTTCTTTGTTGACTTTTGGTCTTCAGTAGGTCTGGACAGTCAGGTCTGAAATGTCCAGGCTTCTTGCAATTAAACCAAAGATAATCAGGTTCCTTTTTCTGTTTTAATTCAGGACAATCAGGTTTGAAGTGTCCTGGTTTCTTGCAATGATAGCACAAGTAATCATTATCTTTCTTTGATTCATCCTTCTTCTTTTCACTGAATTTCTTTGTGAAATTCCTTGGAGAACCCTTTCCAGTTTTAATCATTCTGATTTTCTTGCTCAGTAGGGAAATTTTCTCTTGCAACTCATCCAGTAGATCATCTTGAGCTCCTGATGTTTCTTCTTGATGTGAAGCAGCCAATGCAGTGGTTTTTGGCTCTTCTTTTTCAGTTTCAGGCACAATATTTTTGCTAAATTCATAGGCCTTAAGATCTGAAAATAGTTTGAAGGTGTCTTCTTCATGCAAACTCCTCATTTCTTATATGGCAGTCACCTTCATCTCCCAAACTTCTTTTGAAGGTAATGCTTCCAAGATTTTTGAGTTGATTTCTTCTTGTGAGTACTTCACACTCAGTAGGGTGAGTTCATCAATGATTGCATTGAATCTTGATTCCATTTGCTCAATGGTTTCATTTGGTTTCATCTTGAACTCCTGGAACTTCTTCTTTGCCACACTGATCTTGTTCTTTTTAATTGCATCAGTGTCTTCACAGATTAATTGCAACTTATCCCAAAGTTCATTTGCAGTCTTGCAATCTTTAACCTTCATATACATATTGCTATCCAAAGTTCTGTATATGATGTCAATAGCAATATTGTTGAGATTTTCTCTTTTTCTATCTTCAGCAGTCCATTCCCTTTTTGGTTTTGGAATGTACTGTGTCTCATCTCCCATCATTCTTCGACTTGGTAATCTCCAAAGTGGTCCATCTCACAACACATCCATCATTTTATCATGTGTTGCAGCTAGATAAGCTTCAGATACGACGTTTATACTCATCAAAACGATCTAAAGAACACATTAACATTGTTCTAGCATACTGGTTGTTATCCATGATGCAAAGCTTTGAAAATCAAAAACATGAAAAAGTTTTCAAAGTATTTTCACAAGCACAACAAGTAGGATTACTTCAGAACAGAAGCACTACTCCAATACCAATTGTTGGTCCTTGAAAGGCTTTGGTTAAGTTTAGAGGGGTGAATAAACTTAACACTTAAAACTTTTGGAGTTAACAAACTCGGCAAATTCAAAGAACTTTGATACTTCATAGTCTCGACACTCTCGAGAGTCTCACGATCGTTGAGTTTTACTTGAATTTATGCAGCGGAATATATCAAAAATAAGCCTTGTTACTTGTTGTTAAATATGATACCAAGTATTAGATACTCATTAGTGTATGTGTGTGATTCATTGCTAGATTCAAGAGATTGATGTGTTAGATAAACTAAGTGCGTAATATAAATGTAGAAAGTAAGTAGGCGATTTTATAGTGGTTCCGGTGGTGTAATCCTGTCACCCCACTCTTCTCTGTGATGTTGGAGGTAATTCACTAGAGATCTTTGATGTAGCCATCACAAAAATCCCTATGTTGCTTGTCCTTCACCAATAACTATGGCTTCACAAATCGAACACTTGGAATGTAAGATTGCTGCTCCAAAGTCTTCCACTGGTCCTTGAAGGGTAGAATTGCCTCTTCACCAGCTCCACCACAAACAACAGTCTTTCACACCCAAAGATGCTTCACTGTCTTCAGTAGATTTCTTGTAAAAGAAAGATTGAATCAAGTAAGTGATTCAGCTTTCCAGCAGCAGCTTGACAGGATGATATGATCAGCAGCTTGATGTCTTCAAGTGTGTAAACTTGATGCAAATTGAATGCAAATTACACTTGAAGAATATTTCGGATCAATGATTAAAGATCAAGAGGGTCACAGGTGTTTTTCTTGATCGAAAATTGAAGCTCGAGATTCTCTCAGATTTTCTTTTAATGTTCATCACTTGTATCCGAATTAGGAGTCCTCTATTTATAGGTAGGAATCCTTGTGACTTATGTTTGAAATTCAAACATAGCCGTTTCAGAACTTGTCCCCATCTTGACTTGCTTTTTCTCGATCGTTCTGTAGGGTCGACAATCGCTGATTCCTTTTGACAAGCACTGATCATCACACCTTTGACTTGTATCCATTGGATAAAGGTCTGAATCATCCCAACGTCCATTTGATCTTAACCATTGATTTGTTTGATAAAATCAGAGGTTGTTAGCTGTCCCTTTCTTGTAATCTTCCAATGTAGCCTTTGATTAAATTGAAATATGTGTCCAGCAGGTTCCTGAGAAAATAACCCTGCTGATATACACATCAGTAAGCTTATCCTTATAATGTTGTGTTTAAAAACACTTCAGCTTACTGTCTTTTATCTAAATTTTATTTATGAAGTAAGATTACACCTTTTTGCATATAACTAAGTTCCAATCACCACTTGACTTGTGGAACTTAGACCTTGTACACAAGGTATATGTAATCAGTTTAGGTCATCACAGACTTCCCTAGATTCTGATTCCATATCCTTGACTTTAATAACTAAGTTTGATCCCTTAGCCTTCAATAACTGAGTTTGACCCCTCAGCCTTCAGTCTTCAGCAGGTTCCTGATAGGTCTACTGACTCAGCTACCCTACTAATCTAGACTAGTCTGCTGATGTAAGTCAGCTGACCTTTTACAGTGCTTGTTTGATCAAACCTATACAAAATCAAACTCTAATAAACCTATACATTTGATCTAGACATCTTTTTGCCTTTGCTCTATAACAGCTAGTTTGGCACTCATCACTAAAACTTAAAAATAAGTCCAACAATTAGCAACTCCCACTTCAGCTGGGGATGAACCCAATTGTTGCGGACCTACTAACTAAAATCAACTGAGATGAACACAGAATAACAGGGGCTGTCAGAATTCAATTTTCAGGGTCTCGGTAAATCGGGGGTAACCCTCGGTAAACTGGGCCAAGAATTTCTGCTTCTGGTAGATTAACAGGTGCAGGTTTGATCCAGAAAGACTCAATACTCAAAAGAAATTAAATTCAAAACAAAACGACTTCTTAATTAGAATTAAAACATTTATTCTTAAAATTTGCCATTGTCCCCGGCAACGGCGCCAAAAATTTTGATCACGTGTAAGTCACTAACGTCGATATTACTAGCAAGAATACTAGGTACATCGTAGTATAGTAAGGGCGAATCAAGGTCGATCCCACAGAGACAATGCAACTCTAAGTATAAACGATTCTAACCTAACTACGAAGCGACATAGATGGTCTTTGACCAACAATAAACATGAAAGAAACTTGGTATTCCTCCCCCTCTACCCACCGATCTACTAACTTGGATTAGTTAATCTTTACGTTTACTTCCCCATATAATTTCCTTAAATTAATCGAGCGAGCTTTTAGTTTAGTTTTAAGCTACGGGTGCAACTCCTAACCCTATCTACTCTGACCATGGTAGTAGACAATCTATACGCAAGCTACCCTCCTTAATTGGTCCGTAATAGCCCATACGCATAAAGAACTAGAAATGCTGATATCGAGTGCTAACTCATAATGCTAACCCGCCTAGACAGCTGTCGACACTGATCAGCACGTTCCTAGGGTCCATCAAGGCTATGTCCTAACTAACACTTCACCTTGCAAGTTCTTCATGTTAATATATGAATACAATAAGCAGATTGGCCAGATTTAACCTACTGTTAATTAAACATGTCGATCAACGTAGCTGACTTGAATCCTCCATATTAGGTTTCCTAAATTTTGCCTTGGTAAACAGGTATAGACCTCCGGTTTACCGGGGGCGGCTTTTCTTAATTCTGGATCTACATTGCTCAATTATGATTAATCTAAGTAAATCATGGGGTCATTAAACATGCAGATTAACTAAAACACATAAATACGAACAGATCTACCATATTGAAGACAAAAAGGAACGTTCAAAGCTTCATACCTTCAACAATGGAGATCTAGCTCGATCTACTCAAGCTATAGATGGTAGAGAAGGGGAGAAAACCATTAATAACTCCTCAAAAGCTTGGAATAACTTTATTTCATCAAATTGTATAATGTATATAATATAATATGCAAAACTTATGTAAACTTCAGTTAATGCGGCTTTATATAGATATAATAGCTGACTTATGACTCATAGAAACCCTAACCGACCTAGTAGATGCGGCAGAATCGATTTCTTGTCCCTCAAGGCCCTCGGTTTACCGGACCTAAGCCTCGGTAAACCGGGCTGACTTTTCTTCTTTTCCCTCATCAGACTTCTTCTTGGAATTTAATTTCTCGGCCCAACATGCTCCTTTTGATCCATATCCTATCTTCAATGCTCCAGATTCGGTACATCCTATAAAACACACAAACGAGGCAAAACAGTTCCAAACCTTCAAGAAAATAACACAGATGTAGAATTACGAACCTAGAAACATACACATAGCATTTAACACATATTCCATATAATAAAGAGCCTATCTATCCTCTCTTTGAGCAGAATTCGGGGTGAATAAATGTATAATTAATGGTACTATTTAGAGCGTTATCAAGGGGTAGATCAGATGCCTCCCTGGATCAGACCCCCAAGCAGAATGACCAGGATGATGAAGAAAGTGAAAAAGAGGATGGGGAAGAGTGGGACCTGACCCCTGCTGGAGATGACCAACGAAAAGTTGGCCAACGAGGGAATTAGTACCATTGAGTGTGTAAGTAACTCTAACAATATTTCTTGGTTTTTCCGTTGAGTTTTGCACCTTCTAAAACTTGTTTTATCCTTTACAAGGGTCTCGTGTTGGCCAAGATACTTTCAAGAGGTTGGTTGATGCCGCTTCCTACGTAGAAGGCTTAAGGAAGAGGTTTGCCGACCTGGAGAGGGGATCAGCTGAACGTGCTCAGCTCAATCAAAGCTTGCAGGCTGATGTTCAGGAGAATGGGTCTCTAAAGAAACAACTTCATACCCAAGAGACCGAGCAGCAAAAGTTGGGATCTGCATACAAGGATTCTCCTGAATCGATGAAAGGGGAAAATTTGGCTGAGACGTCTAAGATGAGGAAGGTCATCACCAAGCTCCGGGAAGAGAAGAATGCTCTGCGGCTGAGCTCGCCGCAGCCCCTGCTCGTATAATCAACGAGTATAAAGGTTCAGCAAACTTTCTCCAGGCTCAGAACCTACTACTTGCCCCTACAGCCTGCGGGTTTTACACCGTGAGAGTAAATGACGCCCTGGTTCAGTTCCCCAAAATGGAAATCGCTCGTCTTTCTCATAAAAAATTGTATAAGTTGAGTATGGATAAGGTCTACAATGACCGTGTGGAAGACTTCAGGAAGAGAGTGGACATCGTGGCCAATCATGAAGCCCAACGTGCCTCCCTTCAGAAGTCTACAGACCAGTCTAGGTCGGACTCATTTATGAGACCAAAACAAAGTTCAACTCCTGGGTCTTAGATTTTATCTTGTACTTTCTGTTTTTAAAAACATCTAAATGTAAATGAATCATATCACATCCATAATATATGCAAATGTTGGCAAATTTTTTCATATTTCACAAGTGTATTAAAGCAATTACTTACTTGACTGCACTTTGCGCTTTGGCTTGTCTTCTCTGATCTTCTGACCTAGCCCCACAGTGTGTCCTTCAATCACTTGTGACATTTGAATGGCACACTTAGTGTCTGACTCTTGGGTTTTCTCAGAGTTGGACTTAGGTTTCTTTTGACCCTTGGGTATGAATGGTGAGGTTATAACCTTTTTTCAGACATAATGATCTTTGCTGGATCCGTCCTGCGGAGATCGTCCTATAACTTTACGTGTTTGTACTTTAAAAACTTAATAGGGCTGATTCCGACCTATGGATCTCAGCTTGTCCATCCTACGGACTTAGATAAGATTACTATAAGTCCGGCCTGTGGATCTCAGCTCATCCGTCCTGCGGGCGGATCTCAGCCCGTCCGTCCTGCGGACATAGATAAAATTACACCGAGTCTGACCTCGGGATCTGAGCTCGTCCGTCCTGTGGACTTAGATAAAATTACACCGAGTCCGACCTACGGATCTGGGCTCGTCCGTCATACGGACTTAGATAAAATTACACCGAGCCCGACCTGTGGATCTCAGCTCTGTTAGTAATATCATCCGCAGCGGAAGCGATTTAAGGATCTAGATCTATAAATTACACGTAATAAAATAAACTAGATCTACTCTACAAGGGGGTTGTAGGACATACCTCTTGGATCTCAAAATCCAAGTTGAAGAACCGCAATAGAAAGAACAAACGAAGGTGTGAAGAGCACCACGATCTTCCGTACGTGTGATCCAAGCAACTCCCGGTGGAAGGAAATTCTCGTCTCGAATCCTTCCGATATGCTACCCGGAAAAATCTCCAAGATTTTTCCCTTATTCCCCTTGGCCGAAAAATTTCACCTTCTCCTCTCTAAGAGGTGTAGGTCGAAATATTGTTGTGTGTAAGGCTTAGGAGAACTCTCTTTATATAGGAGAGTAAAACTTAACCTCCAAGGATTTAATAATTAATACAAAATCAATTATAATCATCCCATTAAATAAAAGATAATCCCATAATATTCTAGAACAAATCTAAAATAATATTTATCTTTATTTCTTTCCATAAATATTTATCCAATAAATATTTTATGCACATGTCTTATTAATACACAAGAAAACAATTTCTTGTTCCAAAATAAGCATGGGGCTTAAAATTATAATGTTGACCTAGTCAATATTAATTTTGCCATAACACAATAATTGGGCCAAGATTATGGAAAATGTATTTTCCACATATTTAATTATTGGGGGAATGAGGGAGAAGGACATAAATATTTCATCAATTGAGTAGAAGGACAGTTTTTTAAAACTTTTGCATAAAGGACAAAACTTTTATCCACTCATCGAAATTTACTTGTGTTCGAAATTCAACGCTTTAAATTCACCGCCGAAATTCACCATCGAAATTCACTAATTTTCAAAATTCATTGTCGAAATTCACCGATTTTCGATTCACTCGTCGAAATTCACCGTCAAAATTCACCGATTTCGGGATTCACCGGGAGATTCACCGATTTTCGATTCACTGCTTGTCCTTCTCGCTATAAAATTATGCGCTTGTCCTTCTCCCTATAAAAATATGTAGTTGTCCTGCTCCTTAAAAATATTCCAGATTGTGTCCTTATCTCTAATTTCCCATTAATTATTTAGCCCAACTAATTTAATAGTCCACTAAACAATTAATTCACATATCGCTTTAATAAAGTCCAACAAGAACTAAATTAATATTATTAGGATTCGACGTCCGAGAATAGCTATGCTATATTAGGAGGCACGCGTCGGGGACCATGGACTAATAATCACGACTCCGATAAATCAAATAAATAATTATCTTACGTCGAATAATTATATTCGATAAATCAATCACAGAATATGCCACCATAATCCCGTGATCGCACTCCTCCGATTATGAGATTATATTTAGGGTTAATTACTTAAAAGTATAGTTTTTTACACTTATTAGCCACATAAGGACATAAAGGAATCTATTGGACTTATAAGGAAATAATATATCTACATGGACCAAAGTACCCCTAATCTAATAAAATAACCTAAAATCACCGTTTCAAGGCCGGCATTTGACGAAGCCGGAAAACTGCTTCATTTATATCCACCCGAGCTTTGTCTCCATGGAATGGGATTGCTCGCCGGAAGTATCGCCGCTCTCGGGAGATTTCGCTGCCAGGTATGGAAAAATATGAATTTGAGGTTGAGGAAGCATACGAGAGGATGGTGGAACAAATTCACCTTTTATCTGATTATTAGAACATTTCAAAGATACACACAAGGTGTTCGACGATTTGTAACATTGTCTGAATTTCAGCAATTTCGCCAAAGTTGTTACAGACATGAAAGGCCTACTGCTCAGATCGAAAAAGGTATCCATTCAGCTACTAATGTTGATGCTAAGTCTAATCTTTCGCCATGGCTGAAACTCTTTTTAGGAAATAAGAAGGCTGAAACTCTTTTTAAGAAATAAGAAGGCTGAAAACTGCATCTGTAGTAGTATCCCTGTAGTATCCCGTTCAATTTAATCCTAATGAGCTTGAATCTATGCAAAATAAAATTGAAGAGAATCTCCTTTGCTCTGGAAGTCTGGTTTGTGGTGGCCAAATTTCTAGCTAGTTTTTGTTTCCAGGACAGTGATGCATGTCAATTTTCCTATTTTTGTGTTGCTGTTTTTTGTTTTGACAGCTTGGGTCTTGAGATGTGTATGGAAGTAACAGCAGGTTTCATCCAATTTGATGTAATCATGCCAATTCTAGTTACTGTCATTATCATGCTTCTGTATCTTCTCAAAGAGTAATAGTAATTTATATTAAATGCCATGTGCAGCACAAGTAAGTGTAATAGTATATATATATATATATATATATAAATATATATATATATATATATATATATATATATATATATATATATATATATATATATATATATATATATATGTATATATATATATATATACATATATATATATATATTAAATGATCAACAAACTAAATAGTAATTTAGATTCATTCTCAAATGACTTTATAGCTCTAGCTCTAGCTATAAGCCTATAACCAAACCCCAAGTGAGTAAGTAAAAAGAAGAAGCAAAAGGTAGTAAGTGTGAAATACGTGCAAAGGTAGCATTTGAAGACCGACATTGACAAGTAGCAAAGAGGAAGGAGCAAGGTGATTGAAATCGAGAGAAAAGAAATGCAAGTTGTGGGTGCTAGTAGGGATCTGGATACCAATGATCACAAAACTTAACAAGAGAAGCGTAGATAGCATGTAAAATGTGTAGTCATTGCCATCACTGTGCCATTTTTTATGAGGGCAGCTCATATTTTTTGTTGCTTTAATTTGAAGAAGAGATGAGCAAAGCAAGCTAGGAAGCTGGCTATCTGGATTCTAATGTATCTTTTATTAGAATAAGACGTCACTGCATGATGTCATACGATGTCACTGCATGATGTCACTGCATGACGTCACTGCATGAATCGATATTATAAGACGCCACTGCATAAATCGATACAATAAGACGTCACTGCATAGATCGATACCATAAAACGTCACTGTATAAATCGATATAATAAGACGTCGTTGTAAGACGTCACTACATAAATCGATACCATAAGACGTCACGGCATAAATTGATACATATATTATGATGTCACTGCATAAATCTATACAATATGCCGTCACTTCATCGAGGTGTCTCTGTAATGCGGCGTCTCTGCATCGGGGGTGGTCACTGCATCGCGTTGTCTCTGCATCGCGATGTCTCTGCATCGCGGTGTCACTTCATTGCGGTGTCTCTGCATTGCGGTGTCGCTTCATCGCCGTGTCTCTACGTCGCGGTGTCACTTCATCGCGGTGTCTCTGCATCGTGATGGTCATCGCATTGGGCGTCGCGGTGTCACTTCATTGAGGTGTCTCTGCATCATGGTGTCGCTTCATTGCCGTGTCTCTACATCGCGGTGTCACTTCATTGCGGTGTCTCTGCATCGCGATGATCATCGCATCGGGCGTTGCGGTGGTCAATGTTCAGGATGGTCATTGCATCGAGGTGGTCAATGCATCGGGGTTGTCAATGCGTCGCGGTCGTCATTGAATCGCGGTGGTCAATGTATCGGGGTGGTCATTGTATCGCGATGGTCAATACATCGGTTCAAAAAAAAAACTGAACGTCTGAGACAATGGTCAATACATCGGTTCAAAAAAAAAAAAAAAAAAAAAGAAAGAAAGAAAACAGAAACATAAACATGAACAGCGCCTCCTCCCCTTTTTTTTTTTCTTCATCTTCATTAAGGGTATTTAAGTCTATCTATCTAATTTGTGTCCTTATAAGTCCAACAGATTCCTTTTTGTCCTTATAAGTCCAATAAGTCCGTTTTGTGTACTTTTGGGTCTTTGGCCCTTATATTTATCTCCTCACGAGAAAAATAATAAGCGTCCATTGATATAATCATTACATATGGATTAATCCTCCATAGACTATTCATTCTAAATCGGGAAGTTATCATTAACCCTTTTAGAACCTCTTATCCTTATTTACCATTAACCCCTAGTGATCAATTAATTCATACAACTCACCGGTAGCTAATCGATGTAATATGAACTCCATGGATCGATCGCTTTCTAGTATTAACAAATAAGTGAATCGTCTATCTACTTCCATAAATGGAAGGAATGGATTCCGTATCTGTGATAACACGTACTACTCACTCAATCCAAAGACACAATGCCAAGATGGGGTAATTCGGACCACGGACTCGGTGTAATCCTTAACCGTCAAGTCAAACTTCATACCGATTCAAGCGGTTGACCGATCACCTCGAGATTAAGATATATCCATAAATATGATCATCCATTGATTCGATAAGAATTCTCGATTACGGAATTATATCGAGAACTCTAATCAAATCGGTCCAATACACATATGATATATCTATCATATATAAATGCCCCATTAGGTTCTCTTAACCGAAAGTCCGAGATAAGACAATCACACCTATTGTGTTCAGCGCATTAATAGCACGTTAAAGGAGAGACCCGATACTCTCGATTAACTTTACTACGGGCTAATTGTATTTTAAGTACATCTTCACTAACTCAATCCTCTCGTGTATATCCCACACACTGAGTTAAGTGATTACATAAACGATATACTTAGGGTTTTCTGTAGTGTAAATACTATTGTCACATCGGTGATTATGAGAATAATAAATATGAATAATAATATCATTTCATTTATTAAATAAAACAATTACAAAATTGTCTTTCGGGCATTACACCTAACAAGCTCATCCGTCATGCGGACTTAGATAAAATTACACCGAGTCCGACCTGCGGATCTCAGCTCGTCCGTCCTGCGGACATAGATAAAATTACACCGAGTCCAACCTGCAGATCTCAGCTCGTCCGTCCTGCGGACTTAGATAAAATTACACCGAGTCCGACCTGTGGATCTCAGCTCGTCCCTCATGCGGACTTAGATAAAATTACACCGAGTCCGACCTGCGGATCTCAGCTCGTCCGTCATGCAGACTTAGATAAAATTACACCGAGTCCCACTTGCGGATCTCAGCTCGTCCGTCCTGTGGACTTAGATAAAGTTACACTGATTCCGACTTGCGGATCTCGGCTCGTCCGTCCTACGGACTTAGATAAAATTACACTGAGTCCGACATGTGGATCTCAACTCCTCCATCCCGCGGACTTAGATAAAATTACACTAAGTCTGACCTGCGGATCTCAGCTTCTCCGTCCTGCGGACTTTTGCTCGTCATTTGTAGCTTTCACATATCTATGGGTTCTGCAACTAATCAAGCATCATTCTCATGGCTTAAAACAAAGTGTTGGGAATAAAATTTAGTTTTGATGATGATTCATCTTATTCAAGAATATGTTTGTTTACACCCCATTGATGAAGTGCTGAAACTAACTGGTATAGTGGAAAGCTAAAAGATGTCTAGAACTGAATGTATAGGTTTTACTAGAGTCTAATAATTGTATAGGTTACATCAGACAAGCACTGTAATAGAACTGAAACTGGAAAACATCTAAGAACTAGAAAACACTTAGATAACTGGAACTGAATTGAAGATTTACACCAAGAACTGAAGTTCACTCAGAACTGAAAAGGGTAAGTTCGCTGAGGGAAAGACTCAGTTGGGTTATCTAGAACTGAAGACTGAGGGAACAGACTCAGTATTTGAAGAAGCGAGAGAGAGATTCGATTAAGGAAGATTGAAGAACGAGGTTCAAACTCAGTTATGAAGATCTTAAGCCGAGACTGTAAAGTTAGAATTCAGGTAAGTCTGTGATGGCCTGAACTGACTTTATGGATCTTGTAGAAAACCTAAGTATCATAAGGACAATGTATTAGATGATCCTTATAAGGAATGGTGCAATCTGATTCAATCACATATAATTAGATAAATAGAGTACTGAAGTTTTTGAAGAAGAGTAAAAATTCAGATAATGCTCTAAGTCGCTTATAAAATCGAAAATCGACATACTCGTGATAAAAGCGATCAGAAACTCGCTTTTATATGTCAGTCATCCAACAAACTGAAAGTACATTCGAACATTGTAAAGGAAGCAACTCTATTGGATGAAATACTGACAAGTCAGAACGGTCACTAAATATAGCCGTTACAAGATAGACGTTGATACAATTTGAATTCAAGCAAGATGAACGTTGGACCTCACACTATAAATAGATGAATTTGCACCAAGGATCAAACACCAAGAATTAACAAGATTACAAGCATTTATTTGTGCAAAAGCCTAGTTAATTCAAATTGTCATTTGTGCTCAACAAGATCTTATCTAGAATTCTTCAAGTGTTCAACCTACATCGATCTTATCCAGATTTCTACACTTTGAAGAACCACAAGCGAGAATCAATTTATTGATTCTCAGCCCAACTTTTATTTAATCAAAGGCTTAGACTGTGAAGCATTCCGGTCGAGGTGTTGCCAAAGACAGTTGTGACATTTGCAGTCGGGTAGACTGTGTTTGTGGTGGTAGCTGGTGAAGAGGCAATACAACCCTCTAAGGACCAGTGGTTCAAGCAGTTGAAGAGCAGCCATACAACCTGTTCTTTAGTTGTTTAGATAGTGACACTAGGGATTAGTCAAGGACTATCATTTAGGACTTTTTGTAACAGCGTATCTCAAGGAGTTCTAGTGAAATTTTTCTCCTACATCACAGGGGAAGAGTGGACTGACAGGATTACACCACCTGGAACCACTATAATTCTTGCTCTACTTACTTTACGCATCTACATTCTGTTATTTACTTTACAGCATTTATTATTTTTTATACAGCATATTGAAATTGATTGTTACAAGCATACACAGTTCACAAACTGACATTCACTAGAATTCAGTTTTGCATACAACTTTTTCTTATAGAATAACAAGATCCAGATAAAGGCTAAAAACTATATCCGCTGTCGGTTGACACGGTTTTGTATAAGTCAGTTTGACTTAAACTCAGCTTTGTCAGCTCAACTCCACACAAGTTAAAAATGAACCTTAATTGTTAATCAATATGCATTAGACTCAAATCTCAGTTAGGTTTTTGGTGACAAGTTTATTCACTCCCCCCCCCCCTTCTAAACTTGTGTTAGCCTTTCTCGGGGACCAACACAAAGCATCAAAAAAATTTAACTTGCATAAAAAAGCACCCACCAAGTGCAAACTCAAATCATCCAACAATAAAATTAAAAAAGTACTAAAAACAGATAATCGTGATAACTATATCAAAGAACATAAATATAAAACATATCAGTAATGCCTGTAGCTCATCTCAACTTGTGCCACCTCAATTCCTTTCATGTTGACCATCGTTGTGTAGTAGATTCTTGATGTTTCTACGTCTCCTTTGATTTCTACTGAAGCTGATGTTAGCCGATGAAATCATAGCTCGGAGCTCAATTAGCACCGGTCTTCCCATAATGATGTTATAAGCTGACGGAGCCTTTACCACTACACAGTTCACCATCAGTGTCTTTCTTCTCGGCTGTTTTCCAAATGTCGTAGCCAACTTTATCATTCCTAGACGATGAATTGGAGGTCCTGCAAATCCGAACAGCGGTGCCGAGACATGTGTCAGGTCTAAATCATTCAGTTTCATTGACTGGAAGGCAGAATAGTATAAGACGTTAACAGCGCTCCCAGTATCGACACATATACATTTCACCAGATTTTTATGAACTACGGATTCGACGAGTAGACCCTCATTGTTGGTTATCATAGGGAGTGGGTCCTCTGGACCATAAATCATGGATTTCCCGACCTGGCCATTTAAACATTCTAGACTGACGCTAGGACCCCCTACAATAGTATTGATAGTGTTAATCGGGCGATTATCGATCTACCAATCAGCATATGGGGTTCGATCTCTTCTTCTTCGTGGCTCTTCTTGCCTGTCCCGATCCTGTCTGTGCATCCGGCGTCTGAAATCTCTTCGTCCTCACGGTTCAGGATATTGAGATCGGTCTACAACCTCATCCAATCTACCCTCCATTATGGCAGTGTCAATGTCCCTTATTAGATCCTTGCAATCCTCTGAATCATGCCCCACATCCTTGTGTTAAGCATGAAATTTACTCTGATCCCTCTTTACTTGAGGGCCTCTAATTGGGGGAGGAGTCCAAGCCAAACCCTTCATTTCCATGATCGCTAAAACCTAAACCCAATGACTATTTAGAGGGATAAAACCATGTTCCTGCAAAGCACATTTCTTCCCCAGCCGATCTATGATGGGGGTAGTCATCCGGTCCCAGACCGCTTTCCTCTCCCTGTCAAGTTTATCCTTTGTCTTTTCTCTTCTAGACTCTCCCTTTTCTGATTCTTGTTTCAACCTATTCGTCTCTTCACCTTGGAAATTATTATAAGCCGCGTCCATTCACTCCTTATTGACCTAGGAAGTTTGTTGTTAAGCTTGGCATGTAGCCTCCATTCCCGCAGTCCGGCTACGAACGATGCGATCAGCAATGGATCGTCTGCGTTCTTTACTTGCACAGATTCTTCATTAAATCTTTTTAAGTAGTGGAGGACCGACCCTTCTTTCTTTTGTTTAATCATGAGTTGATGGGTAGCATTTCTCGGGAACGGTTTAGCCGTGATAAAGGCGTTAAGGAACAGTCTGCCTAGCTCAGAAAATTTAGAAACCGACCTGGGTGGGAGCTTCCGGAACCATTCCCAAGCTCGGCCTATCAGCAGCGTCGGGAAAGCTTTGCACTTCATCTCGTCCGAAGCGCTAAACAGAATCATCTAGGTGATGTATTGGGAAAAAAAAAGGAGATCCGATGGGTCATTGGACCTATCGTATAGGTCCAGTTTTGGGACCTTGAATCAGGCCGGTCGCATATAATTCTCTATTTGTCCTGTAAAGGGTGAAATAAAGGAAAACTCGTGAGATCTTTTGCCCATCATGGCATTGATTTCTGCCTGGGCAGCTTCCCAAACCCGGGCACCCAGAGGCTTCTTTCCCTTGTTTGAGACAGATGCCTCTTCATCTTGCTTACTTTTCCCTTGATTAGAGGGGTTTTTTCCTTCCGTGCTTCCTTCCGCATCACCACTTTCTGGCTGTACTGACCGGAGAATAGCATGTCTAGTGGTGGGATCCATTGCTGCTAGCTAATCAATGACTTCTTGTTGACTTGAATCCCATGAAACCTCCTCGGTTTGCTATGTTTGATTCTCAGAATCAGTGTTCTCTATTTCCTCATACTGTCGTTCTAACCATTTTGGGCGTTTTCAGCTGCTTTTTGCTGACGTGTTTTCGCCATTGACGCAATTAAGATAGATCTTGAACAATTACCAGTAGAAGGCCCTCCTTCTAGCGCCAATTGACGAAGAAAAATTTCGTCGGGTAATAATATAGGCCGTTTAATCTAGTGGTAATTGAATCAAGGTAGAACAAGTAGGAAAATTATGAATAAGGAGAAGATTTTTGTGTGGGGATTTAGACTGAGCCTGGGATTTTTCCAAGTTGCCTACGTATCCAAAGCCTGTGTTGGAATCAAGTCTGCCGTGGTTCTTAGGAACGTTTATATAGGGAGCACTTGTGCCGTAGGTATGCATGGGACGTGTCCATTGTGGACTCTTTTTCCGTATACTTCAAGTATTATTAAGCCGTATTTTTCCTGTGATTTTAGAAGCTAATGACGTTATTTGAATATTAGATTTAAATGATGAAGATCAGAGTCTTAATGGCTTAAGATTCTTTCCATAATTATCCTGATAAACGTGTATTTATCACTTTATGCTCTAGCCGACCTGCGGCGAGCAGCCGAGGTCACGATGAACGAAGTGCGCAGGTCGGCCTCTACTTCGTCCTGACCGACCTGCGGTGGACTGAGTACCAACCTGGCCAGCTTCTCTATTAGGGGGGAAGATCGGCCCTTACGCTTATATTGGGGCTCATGGCCCTTAGAGTTAGGACCTTGGGTCTATTTGCCTTATTATTTAGGTGTTGTGTACGTGACTTGTGGCGTGGTGAAATTCGTCCTCGTCAACTATGTACTTTTATACTTACCCCTTTTGTTATTGTTTCCCTTCCCCAGAAGTTGATTTTGATGTAAGTTGAGTTCAAAATCGCTCAAGGGTGATTTGTTGTTTTTCATTCTCTTGTATTCCGGTATGGAATCCCCCCTTTTGTATTTGGATAAAAGTAACTTCTGGTTGTAAATACTAAGCTTTGCATTAGTAGATTGGTGTATCGATACATGTTGTACTAGGTGATTGGTGTATCGATACATGTATAGCCTTTGACATGTAAATACTAAGCTTTCTATTAGTTGCAATTGTGATCCTTTTCGATCATTTGTAGAATTCTATCTTTTCATTTTCCACTGTATACTCTAATGTTGATGATGTACACTTACGTGTATAATAGATTAATTTTAATTATATACATGACAGACGTTATTTTCCGATTAAGAACTCGATATCCAGAATAAGGGGTGTCACGAGAATGTATTCGGTGTAGATAGTTGGAAACGTGGTTAAAAAACGGTAAAATTGTAATCGAATGAATGATGCCTAAGATTTTTTAGAAATGTCTAGAAACTATGTGGTGTGAAAATAAACTTGCATTGCATTAATGTAGATGCCCACCAAAAGATCCACAAGGTTACTACGAAGTGAACATATTTTTTCGAAATCCAACGGAGAAATTACCCAAAAAGTTGGTACACATAATTATTAAGTTTCAATTCTGAAAAAAGAAAAATATTACGAGTAACAAAGTTTTATATGATAAAAAAATAATAATAATAAATAAAAAAAATAGATAAGTACACATACGAATGATGTAGAACAATGTTTTTTTCTTTTCTTTTGAGGAAGATGTAGAACAATGTTTATTCGATAAAAGTTCGTCCGTTAAGAGGCAAATTAAATAACAGGCAACAGGTTTCCGAGAGAAATATAGTATTGTCTATAAAAAAAAGGACAAAAACAAATATATTAATTTGGCCAAAAAAAATAAATCATCTGGCAAATAATAATCATGCAGAAACTGCAACACCCAGCAGGCCATTGTGTCTGAGAAGTGCCTCCGGAGAAGGTTCCCTTCCCCTGAATGCCACGAATACCTGTTTACCCATCAAACTATACATTACAAACCATAAAATTTTACACTAGGAAAATTCTAGTGTCACAGCCATCAACACACGGCACATTTTTACACCAATGACCTTGATACAGGACTCAACCATTGACTGATACCAGACCGACCCTTCATAATCAAATGTGTAAAAGAGCGTCGTGTCAATAGTTATGCCACAATTGTTTTGGCAGTAGCGCTACCCTTTACGTAACTGGTGTTCACTGTGGTAATTCATGAATTCATAGTTCCAAAACAAAAAGAAACAAAGAAAAAATTGCGAATTCATCTGAGACAAAAATTTAGAAAAAAAAATGCGTACAAAATCTCATGTCTAAACGAAGCTTACATGTATGGAATATAAAGGTACAATAAGAACTTGTCATCATCTTACCTCTAGAGGAGCTTTTCCACCTCCAAGTGCAAGTATGGTTTCTCGGAACCTATGCCCGGTTTCTTCTACAGCCTGTACAATGATGTTGAATTTCAGAAATGTAATTAATCTTATGATGCTGAAAATGACTACTTGCAATTCAATAGTGAATTCAATCAGCAAAAAATACCTTTTCATTATCTAGTCCAGCGTCTTCAAATGCAGAAAAAGCATCCGCAGACAAAACTTCTGCCCACTGTCACAAATTTACAGATAAAAAATAAGTAAAAAATGGAAGATTTTTTAGAAATGTCACCGATATGATAGTCAAGTGCAACAACAAACACTCTATATCCAAGAATACCCCCCCACCCTGAAAAAAAGAAGATTACCTTGTAACTGTAGTATCCAGCTGCATATCCACCGGCAAATATATGACTAAAACTGCAGAGGAATCTATCCTCTGGAAGAGGGGGTAGAACTTGAGTTCTTTCAGAAACCCTTCTATCAACTTCAAATATCGATTCTGAGCCACCAGGAATATAATTCGTGTGTAGCTCAAGATCAAGCATTGCAAACCTTAACTGCAACCAAAATCATATACAGCCACAAGTTTAAGGAGAAACAAAAACAACAGCAAAACTCGATCCTCTGTGACATGTGCATATACTTATATATATATATATATATATATACTAGTCCTAGATTCAAATATTGGAAACAACCTATTCAACTACGAGTAGCACAAAATCACGCAACCCTCTTACGAACCCTACTACATACTACCTCCGTTTTGAAAAAGAAATTGTCCCTTATTATTGGTCATTTTAAAATACCAAGAAGAGCATTGAGCATTTATTACCTTTATTTTCCCCCTCGTCTTACCTCTAATTTATTATTCATCCACCAACTTTCCTCATTTTTCAAGTCAAAGGGTAATCTAGATTTTATACACAACACTTATGACATTTACCCATTTACTTAAGCGACACATATCGAAAAGACAAAGATAGTATTGAACTAACACCAACAGGATATCAACAAATGTACACATGGTAATATTCTCTTTTACTTATCAAATTACTCATCCAACTATAAGCAGCTAGTAACTGGTAAGAGTTTATAACAATCCGCAAGGATGAAACATAAAAAAATTTAAAAGAGAAAAAAAAAACCAGCTATAAGCATACAAAAACAGAGAACACTCTCATCAACTAATAGTCCAAATAACAAAACAAAGTACATATAAAATAGCAGACATCCAACATATTCTCTACTTTTGGCATGCATGAATGCTTATACATGTCTTACCTGATTTAAGACTTAATGAACCAGCACGGAAGGTCCTGGCTGCTAGTAGTTTCTTATATATATCCTCAGGAGACTCTCACCAGTTTCATAATGCTTTGCAAGACTCATCAAAGTATTCCTGTGGGAAAAATTTGATAAATTCAAAGAAGCAGATCGAGGCTGATCAATCTCAAAGAACAAGTACACAGAATCTGATGACAGAAGAAAATCAT
Organism: Gentiana macrophylla; assembly: GCA_026214975.1. Taxonomy (NCBI): domain Eukaryota; kingdom Viridiplantae; phylum Streptophyta; class Magnoliopsida; order Gentianales; family Gentianaceae; genus Gentiana; species Gentiana macrophylla. Next base: position 63,344,104 of record CM047809.1, read on the forward strand.
TGAAGTTCAGATAAACAATGTTAACCAACTCCAGGATCAAGAACCTTCAAGAAACAAAACGAACGAATATGCAGCACACCACATTAGTATAATATGATACGAAGTATTGAATGCTTTGAAAGTCTTTATAAATTGTAACCCATAACAAACAAAATACTAGCAACATGTCATTCGTCAAGAAATTATACCCCTATCATACAGAAGCAACATTGCGGCAGTACTTAAACTGCAGGCCACTGATGTTGACTTCATTTTTATAAAATGTTAACTAGATGTATATACCACCGAATAATTTTATCCAAAATCAGAATATATTAAAAAAAAAAACATACTTAAAGTCTTAAACAGGCATACTGTCTCTCTCCCCCTCTCCCTCTCTCTCTCTCTCCCTCTTTCTATATATATATATATATATATATATATATATATATATATATATATACATAAACACGAGAATAGTTTTGATTGGGGACAAAAGATCGGTAAAATGACATTGCACACCAACAAGTCACGCCTACGTAGTAAATGAAACGCTGTCCTGCAGTTGATGTACATCAGTGGCCTGTTCTGTGAAGCTAACAAAAACTACTTGGAATTTCTGTTAAAAACCAAAACTCCCACACAGCACCCAGGAAAAAAAAAGAGAGAACAAAAACTTGTTTCAATTCTAACCAATAAGAAGACAAAGCAGACAAGGCCCAAATTTAATCTTCAGAATAAACTTATTTGAAGAATCAATAGTGATTATGACAAGAGTTAAAAATTAAAAAAATTAAAAAATTAAAAAAAAGGATTTGGGATAGATGCATAGGAAGACTTGTGAGCTTTGTTCCCAGGTTAATGTACTCATTCTAAACACACCAGTCATGGACTGAGAGTGTTCCACCTTCAATAAATAGTGGATCGACACAAACCATTACTGCCCATTGGAGATCATACCTATGGTAGCACCAATTTTCCATAAATTGTGAAGGTAACTCCACAGCATCCCACTCGACTCCTCTGATACCAGCAACCAAGCCTTCATCTTGATTTGTCAGCATATGCTGAAGAGCATGGCCAAATTCATGGAACACAGTTTCAACCTAAAGGTCAAGAACAGGGAATTAATGCATCTATTGAATGACAGATCGAAATCCCCTCCACCCCAATCAACAGCAAGAAACTGAATTGGACACAGATTCTTTCCGTGAACATATGTAACAACTGAAAAATCCGGAGTTACAAGGGGTGATAAAACTTGATTAAATTACATGAAGATGATATTAGTACGTCATCAGGAAGCTGTAGTATTTTCTACAATCCCCAAAAGCAGAAAAGTAGAGTTCCAATCAACCATAACCAATTCAGGAGAATGTGCAACCCAAAAATGAGTTAAAAGCATGGAACCAGGATTACTTGCTCACCTCACGAAATGTCATTAAGCTAGGCTTGTCCCCTACAGGGGGCATTTGATTGCACACCATGTGAGCAACAGGCAATCTGACAGAAGAGCCATCATGTGACAATACGCGGCTTCGGCCAAGCACTTCATCCATCCAGGCACCACCCCTCTTTTCAGAGGGACGAGAATATGGATCAAAATAGAAGTAGGCAATGGGGCTTCCTGAGGAGTCACTAATGCGGTAAAATCTCACATCATTGTTCCAAACCTGAAAGCCATATACTGTCAGAAACAAAAGAATAAAAACGCTACTTAAGGCTAAATGAAACAAAACGTGAAAAAGGAAAGCCTCATTTTTTTTTTCAAGGGGGAGGGGGTGGAGGAAATAGCACATAACTGGAGCTAAACCATCGGCTGCCTCAACATTGATTCCAAAAAGAGTCGATGCAAGCTTGAATAGGCCATCCATGACTTTAGGCAATGAAAAGTACGGACGCAGTTCTTCCTAAAAGGTTCAAGCAAGGGAAAACTAAGAGATCATAATAAAGAATGAACTTTCTGTTGGCAAGTATTTGAAAAATATTAAGCTATCCACTGTACCAGCAGAACTGAATACATGTGCTATAACTGAAATTCAACAAAGATGACATTTGAACCTTGCAAAAGCACAAGTTGACAGAAGACAGAGAGAAAGAGAAGGAACCTCATTTATATCATATTTTGTTTCACGAAGTCTCTCACTCCAGAAACTGATATCCCAATGATTCAAATTATCTGCTTCTGGAGCACCTTGATTTTTGGAGAATTGTACTATATCTTCCAAATCTACAAAGTAAAGCTTGATTAGTAACTCATGCCCAACCTAAAGATGCTGGATTTTGTGAAATCTGCAGCTGAAAGAAAAGACTATAAATTTAGAAGATTGGCAATTAGGTTCAATGAGAACAAACCCCATAAATTAAGCCAAATTTACTGTATTCTTCTCTCATCATCTATAGTTATTTACCTTTAAATTTATCATTCAAATTTAGGGAAAAGAAAAGCGGAAGCAAGAAAATTCGAACATTGAAGAGATCATGAAATCACTAAAGCACAAATGATTTCATGAAATCATATTAAGTAAAACACCTTGAACAGCAGCAGGCCAGGATGCAGACCGGAGCTTTTCTAGAAGTTCAGTGGCTTTATCAACTGTAGCCATCTTGGTAGCCATGCTAACCTAAAGCAGATAAAGCACACAGTATTCTCAGACTTTAATCAAAAAAAGGGAAGCAAAGCAAACAAGTATCCAAATTACCTCTGCATAGTTATTGTATCCAAGAAGCTTAGCCTTCTCCAATTTAAGCTTCAGAATTTGATCAATTATTGGAGTATTATCCAAATCTCCACTAGAAGCTCTTGTTACATAAGCACGGTATACTTCCTCCCTTAAAGTTCGATTTTTAGCATGTTATGTTACAGACATATAACTTGGAGCATCCAATGTTATAACCCATGGACCATCTTCAGCACTAGCATTTGCATGACCCTGTATGATCATGAAGACGTATAAAACTATAAATAGAGAACCAAAAAGCCAGAAGGGAACTATATCATGTAAGAGCCAAAAAAGGGACCTTTGATACAGCTGTTTGGGCAGCCAGTCCCAAAGCAGTGCTTGGCAACCCTTCAATGTCCTTCTTGTCAGTGATCACTTTCTCAAACTTCTTTGTGGCATCCAGAACATTCTCATCAAACTTTTGAGAGAGTTTAGCCAATTCCTGTAAGAAGACTCAAGCCAAAGGATAATGGTCAGAAAAAATGGTAAACAACAGGCGAAGGAAAAACTAGAGCCCCACAACAATCCAAAGAAATGTAAGCAAGCAAAACGGCAAGTGCCGTGGTCAGCCAAAAAGACTCAGCTGAGCAAACGGCATTTGGAGGTGGCAGAGCTAGTCATAGAGAACAATTTACAAGATTTCAAGAGGCCGTGTACTAGTGCAAAAAAATAAAAATAAAAATAAAAATAATATATATATATATAAAATAAAATAATAATAATAATAATAATAATAAATAATAATAATAATAAAAAAAAACCACCACCATCTACTGGAAAATGAGCATACACTAACAATTTAACAAAAAAAATAAAAGGAGGTAAATCTCCAACTACAAGAGCTTGGTAAATCCACAAAAGCAAGGTATACCTGCTCAATATTGTTAAACTGATCCCTTTTATCATCTTCAAGAGCAATGCCGCTAAGAACAGCCTCCTTTATTTGTGCTGGATGAACAAACAGCTACTATTAGAAAGATAAAGCTCCCGAGTCCCAAGTACATGAAAACAACTCAATATTGATGAAGAAGGTCAACTTCTCACAAAAATAGCAGCATCTCAAATAATCGAAGCGACAAGAACAGGTAAAAAGAAGAAAGACAAGGGAAAAATAGAGACATGAGGAAAAAAATTGGGAAATAGTAAGTGTCAGAGACATGAAAAAGAAGAGAGTGAGGATTGAGTATGTAACATTTGTTTGGAATACAAGGTTGAATTGCCTTTACTTCCGTTCATTTTCACAAGTCCCAATAGTTCAAAGAAAGTGGATCATGGTAAAAAAGATACAGCACTTTCCAAGCGAAAAAATAGTCATGTTGTCTTCAAGGGCCCCCAAAAGAAAGTTCAGTTAAAAGAATATGGCATGTGCAAGAGATTCTATGCACCAAATTTAACATAGCAATAAGGATGATGAAAGAAAGATAACAACATAACAGAAATCAATGTTTGCATTTCCAAAAGAGAGGAAAAACATAGCCATAAGTAACAGCTAAAACAAGGGAATCGAAAAAAGAAAAAAAGAAAACAGAAGAAGAGTTTATGGTATCTTTAAAAGCGAATAATAGACTTACACTCAACAATCCTTTTACGAGCATCACTTAGAGAATCCCAGCTGCTGGAGTTTTGAATTGCTTTGAAAGCATTATAAATAGGTCTACTCTGGCCGAATTTGAGATCAAGTGCAACTTTTTCTGGCTGCAAAATAAAAGATTCGAATAAATATGAACATAAAAAGCACCTTCAGAAAGCATGAATTATTCCAGAAGCAGATATCCCACACGATTATCCTGAATTTCACCAAAAACACTAGAGGCGTTAGTGAGGGAATCGCATACAGACCTGGACTTCTTCAATAGCAGAACGAAGCTCCGCACTATCCTTGACCGCCTTCAGGTGATTCACAGCTCCCAAACAACATTCAATCGATCGAGAATCTTCTCCAAGGGCTCCACCAGCTTTGGCCATGTAGGCTCTACCGTTTTTTCTAATTCCTCCAGCTCTCCTTCCTAGATTCCCGTATTACAAATTACACTTTCGCAGGAAGAAGAAAGAAAGAAATACGACAAAGGAAAAAAGAAAAAAAAAATAAAGAAAAACAATCTGGCGTACGAGTTTCTTCAACAAAGCACGGATGCCTGGACGGACGTGTTTGGCGTCGATTCGATCAAAAGGAGGGAAATCGAAGTCCTGCAAAAGAGGATTAGAATCAAGCTCCTCGTTGACAGACATGTTCGTAGTAGGCTCAGCCGTCGACGCAGCGGAGAATGACGACAGGGATTTAGGTCGGGAACGGCGGAGAGTGTGAAGACAGAGTGAGAAAGAAGACGACCAGAGAGGACAGAGTGGAGATTTGTTGAGATTTTGAAGGGAGATTTTGGGATTTAAGCATAAATGTTGAAAAAGAGGACCAGTCGTAGTAGTAATAGAGCGACAAAACGTGAAGGAAAATCGAGTAGCCATGACCATTGTTATTACAACCACCAAACTCGGGCCGTATCGGGCACGGCTACCTATGGTTTTTGCCTGCAATTTCTTTTTTAGCAGCATTCTCGTATTTCTTTTTTTTTTTTTTTTTTTTTTTTTTTTTTTTCACATTTTGGTTTGAAGAGTTTCAACTAATCGTGACTCTACGTAGAAAATATGCACTTATATATCACTAAATTTGTCAAGCTCCGGATTCATTTTTTTCTCTTCTTTTTCTTCTCAAATAGTTCGGTTCGAGATCAAATAGCTCAACTTGTTAAATGAGTTCGGAAAAAATATTTCTTGTCATTTATCAACCACACAAGTACAATATATATATATATATATATATATATATATATATATATATATATATATATATATATATATATACTAAGTATTTAAACCCATGATTTACTTGATAACGTTATATTTGAAAAGTCGATGTGTGTATGTTGAAATTTGTAGATACTGTAATAATTTAAGAGCTATTTTAGTGATACCAAAATAAAAAAACGGCATGATTGAAATATTTACAATGATATACGTGTATGTAGAAATTTGTAGATACTGTAGTAATTGAAGACCTATGCAAGTGAAACAAAAATAACCAAAATAAAAAAATTGGCATGAATGAAATATTTACAATGAAATATAAAAGTGTAGACATCTGTCATAGTTATAAAAAAAAAACCGCAAAAGAATCAGCCCATCACATGATCCCCTGTTTCATGTGCTCGATCTTCCTCTTTGCATCACACAATACAACCTTCAAGTCCGTAATCTCCTCTCGTAGGCTAAACACTCATCCTGCACTCCGCCAGATCCATTGGCCCAAAGTGGTATTCTCTACCCCGGATTGTCAAGGGGTTATGGAGATAAACAATCTCTAATGGTGTTGCTTCCCAGATCAGAGAGCCATGGTCTTCCATCATCGGGTCCGGTCGGGTTCTGAACATACTCGGGGTTGGCGTGTCTTCATGCTCCACATTTGCTTCTACCCTCGATTTTCATTTTCTTCGTGGTCTTCCTCCTATGGGTCCTCTTCTTCGTGGTCTTCTTCCGCTCGTAATCATCGCTCTTCTACCAAGATGACGCCGAAAGCATCTTTGTGGGCTCTTCCTTAGTAAGTTCCATGAAGTTCCTCTTGACCATGCTTCCAGATTGGCCCGCTTATATTTGGGGAAAGTCGCGTGATCGCCCCACCCTTTTCTTTGGTTTAGCTTGTCCGCTTGTTGACCCAAGATTCGCAGTGGAGGGGCCATTTCTAAAAATACAATATCCCAAAAATGATATAAAAGCAAAGAGTTTATATTATGTTGCTTTGAAAAAAATGAAAATTGAACAAAAATATGTAGAAGTTGAGAAATAATAAGTAGTAGGTATATTCGTGTAATTGATGAATATAAGAATTTTATTATTTAATTAATTATGTGGGAGTATGTAATTAAGTTTAGTTAGTACATAATAATATAAGTTTGATTATTACCACATAAACATTTAAGTATTTCTAAGCAGTATAGTGTGTTTAATTATAATATACTGTGGATACATGTTAAGTAGTTTGTATAAGTACGTGTATGTGGCATTAAGAATTTGATTGTATAAGTATGTGTATGTGGCATTAAGAATTCGTTCATCCGGACATTGAATATTTGTTTCAGTCCGGCCCAATGCTCCACAAATATTATCTCACCCGAGCCCTCATACACACAAACCCTTCTACACCTAGAAACCCGTCCCCCATACATATTATGTCAGCCGCCCCCAAAATTGACTATCAAACTCTAAAGCTCAGCCAAAACTACGCATTAGTAGAAATCCCAGAAAATCCGTCCCTCTTTTTCTTCTCCATCCCGTTCCTGCTTCAAATCGTCGAGTTAATCATGCCTATATGTTGTTCTCCTTCCTTATACAGATGATTTCGAACATTAAATTCTCAGATTTTGTTTCTCTTGAGGAGTTTTGAAAGAGCAACGTGTAAGCTAACGACTTTAATTTGGCACTTAAATCGTCATTCAAAGCTTTGTCCTTCCCTTCTAAATCTGTGTATTTTTCTGCGACTATGGTATCTCTTGCTTTGTTAGAAGCCTTTGTGGTGCTTAGATGGCAGAAAAATGATGAAAAGCATCGATCTTGTTGCCTATCCGAAGAAGCTGAGGCCTATGATGAAAGAATATCTTAGGCCGATGATATAAAAATTAGGCCGTTTCTTGTTGAAATTGATTATCTCTCTTTCAGAATCGTGATTTGGTGAATCTTTGGCCGATTAAAGGTGAAACCATTTCTCTCTCTATTTCTGTAACGTTTATCACACGGTTTGCTAGTAAAGCTGGATTAATTTGCGATTCGATAAGGACCTCAAATCACGCCGTGAAAGCCCTAATTGGCTGAGGAAGTAAGAAGAATTGGGGATTTCATCACCCTGATTCTTCGAATTGCGGTTGATGATGAAAGAAATCCTCTTTCTGAAACACTAAAAAAACGGAGAATGGTATAAGAGTTTGGATCAGAGCAGGTAATGTCCAACCCGAGTTCTAAGCCGGGTTGGCTCAGGTATGGTGGGGAACCGATTGTAAAACTTAGAACCAAATGGTTCAATGATGTCCAAGCATAATAATTCTACACAATTGTGTTGGAAAAAGTCATATCTTTCATTATTTTTTATGGTAATCAGTTAGCCTGTTATGTGATTAATCAGTGGCAGTTATGTTTTTGGTCATTTGTGTTTAATGGTCAGTTTATGCCTTGGTCATAACCAAAATGTATTATGTAATCGCCTTTGCTTAGTAAGTACATCCCACCGCATAATATGTGATTTCAAGTTGAGATTTCTCTTAATGTGGTTAGTGTTGATGAAAGGATAAGAGGTTCGGATTCGAGGTAAGGAGAAGCGAATTTGGTTTATAAATTTGATGTTAACATAAATTCCACGCTTTCTCCGCACTACTCGCCGCCTATTTATAATGTGAATTTGGTTTATGTTATTTAATGTCATGTTGTCAGTTTACTATGCTTCATGCTATTAAACTATAATAAGAATGAGTATATGAATGTTTATTGATAAAAGAATAAACATCTAAATATATGAATTTATACTTATGCAACAACTGTGTTGAATGTAGAGGTAGGAATTATTTTGTGTACCGGACTATTTACCGCAATTGAATGAGTTAGAATGAATTTGGTGAATAACACGCACGCATAACTGCAACACGCAAGTACAATCTGCAACACGCATAAACTGCAAAATAGCCGAAACACAGACTTTATACTCAGTAAAAACACCAAAACCGTATACTCAGAAATAACACCAAAGCATGCATTTATGAATTTTACTTACTTTGAAGTTGACTCACGAGGGTTGCCGCAGGTGAATGAAAGGTGAAGATGAGAAGAAATGGTGAAAAATGAGGAAGATGAGAAGAAAATATGGTGCAGATGAGAAGCAATGGATGCTGAAAAAATGAAAGGAGAAGATGATAATTAATGGGGAAGATGAGAATAAATGAGGAAAATTGGAGGAGGTTGAAATGTGAAAGGTAGCTATATTTTGTATGTTTAATTCAGTTTATGTATTTATTTTGCCTTGTAGATGTTGTGGAGGAGTGGATGAGTGGAAGAGGTGGAGTAATGTTAGTCGGTTTCTGTATTTTTAGTAACAGCAAGTCGGTTTTGTTTTTTTGTTTAATTTAAATTCCCAGACGTGGTTAGTGGTGTAGTGTGAATGTGTAGTTTTTTTTTTTGTTTTAATGTTAGTCAGTTTATGTATTTTTAGTAACTGTAAGTCGGTTTTTGTTTTTTTTTAAATTTAAATTCCCAAACGTGGTTAGTGAATTAGTTTTAATTTTTAATGTAATCCCAAACATGTGTGTGATTGTGTGTAAGCGGCATTTGTATTGTTAATTTGCGGGTTAGGGCCGGGTAATCAACAGTAAAACGGGTTAAAGTGGCAGTTTTTTTTTCAAATATAAATATAGATATATATATATATATATATATATATATATATATATATATATATATATATATATATATATATATATATATATATATATATATATATATATATATAGTGTCATCTAGGCCTCCCTTCCAATCAATATTTACCAAACAATCTTACTAATATAATAACAATATACATTGTAATATCATGATACCCTTCTTAATGTGGAGTGTGAAGATCCCGAATGCCCAACTTGTGCAACAGAAACTCGAATTGCTGAAGTCCGAATGCCTTCGTAAAAATATCCGCCAACTGATGCTTTGTAGGAACAAACGAAGGAATAATCTGTAAAGTCCCATATCGGTAAAGGAAATGAATGATCACCCCCATATAAGTGTGAAGCATAAAGGTTTTGTAAACTCGGTTAGCCCTTTGTATCAATCGAGTGTTAGGTGTAGTGTCTCAAAAGACAATTATCTAATTGTTTTTATGATGTAATTAATAATTCATCTTATTATATGTGTGCATGCTTATAATTAAGACACTACCAAAACCCTAAGTACCTTGTTTATGTAATCACATAACTTAGTGTATGGTTATACACAAGAGGATTGAGTTAGTGAGATGTACTTAAAATTAACTTAGTCCATAGCGCTTATTAATCTCTGAGTAATGGGTCTCAAGATTAATTTGCCGATAATATGCCCGTAACACTTTGGTGTGACAAATCTTATCCGGATCTGCCGGTAATAAGGGTACCTAGTGGGGCATTTATATACGGTGATAATCATATAGGTCGGACCGATTTGATTTGAGTTCTCGATATAATTCTCGTGATCGAGAAGACTTATCGAATCACAAGATGATCATATATGGATTAATCTCAACTCGAGGTGATCACGCATTACCACTTAGACTAGGGTAAGGTTTGATGTGTTAGTTAGATCACTTCAGAGTATGTGGTCCAACACTTCTCGCTGGCTCTATTCTAAGATGAGTGAGTAGTCCGTGCTATCACGTATATGGAATCCATTCCTTCCTCAAGGAAGTAGATGGTAGTTCCCTTTATTTGTTAATCCTAGAAACGATCGATGCGCGCGCAGCTTCATATTATATTAGTTATGAACTATTTGGTCACTGTGGGTTAATGGTAAATAAGGATAAGAGGTTTCAAGAGGGTTTACTAAGATATCCCGAATCATAACGAATGATCTATGAAGGATTTATCCGTATGTAATGATTATATCAATGGACGCATTTCGACTCAAGTTTGAGTGTAAGTTTATATCTATATTCAGCAGAGTTCAGTTTCGGGTTTATGGTGGTGTAATCCCGAATTAATAGGTTGGATATAATTGTTTGGTCTGATTTAATAATTTTATTCGATTTATTGTAAAGCATCAATACGGGTCCATGGTCCCCGACGTGGCTCCTAACATGTATATGTTTTCTCGCCGCTTCACCTCAAATTAATATTAAATAGTTGGATTGGACTGTTTGATAGATATGTTGATTAATTGTTTATTTGGACTAGATAATTAAATACACGGAAAAGACTTTTTTCGTGGACTCGACCCAAAAGTGATAAAATGCGTGTGGCCCATTTTACTAGGGTTTTGGGCGCATTTTTTATATTATTATTTGTTGGGAAATTAGTTTTCTTGATAAATAATAAGACATGTGATTAAATTATTTATTTGTTAAATAATTTAAGGAAAAGAAAATCTTTTGTATATCCTAATTAATTTAGAAATATTCTAGATTTATCTTTTTAAGGAAAAATGATTGATTTCATTGATTTTTTATTACTTAATTAATACCTTGGAGACTAGGATTTCTCGAGTTCCCCTAAGCCAAATCATATCACATAATTTTCGACATACATATGCAAAAGCTTAGAATTTTAGGCTTTTGCAAGGGTTTGAGTTTTTAGGAAAACTTCGGGTTTTTCTAAGGTAGTATATCGAGGAGGACAAGCGGCTTGGATCACCATCCACCTGGTGTTTCTTGGAGATACACGTCGGAAGACGGTGGCATCTCAATTTGCTTGGATCTTGGATTGAAGATAGTTCTTGGAGTTTATTCACCATAAATCGTAAGCAATCTAACCCCTCGAGGTTAGATCTTTTATTTATGTATTTTGATTGACTATGATCTAGATCTTGTACTTTCCACTTGCTGTGAATCGGGTGGATCTTTGATCCATCCGTGATATTACATCCTACAAATGAGGACGGAAGTCTAAGTAGTTGATGATCTGACCATTTATGACTATTTAGCGCCACCAGCCCAGTGGTCCGTGGCGTACATTGTAATCATATTATGAGCCGACTATCAAATCGAACTATGCGCGTGACCGCATAAGAAGACGGTGTAAGGATGGCCTCTAGTTACCTCTGGTAGGGACGATCCGGGAATAGTCTTGGCCGTCCTGGTGAGGACGCCAGTCCCTTATAAGGGGGGAGATTGTAAAGTCCCACATCGGTAAAAGAAGTGAATGTTCACGCTTATATAAGTGTGAAGAATAAAGGTCTTGTAAACTCTCGGTTAGCCTTTTTTGAGACCAAGCGAGGATGGCGGTCTAAGCAGCTTGACCGACCATTTATGACTTCATTTAGCGCCACCAGGCCTGGGGGTCCGGGGCGCGCATAATCAAACCATCCGTAATAGCATCATGCACAAATTGACAATCACCTCTATATGTTTCGTATGCTCTCAAAGACATGATTCGGGCAATATACAATGCCGATTGACTATCACAAAAACGTATAACTAGGGGGTGCCGCACCCAAGATCATCAAGCAAATCGCTTCAACCATTTCAATTCACAAATAAGAGAGGCCATAGAACGGTATTTCACTTCCGAGAGGAACGACACATTGGTTTGTTTCTTGATTTCCGTGATATGGGAGAAAGCCCAAGAAACACAAACCATCCACTCAAAGAACGTCGTGTAAGAGGGCAACTAGCCCAATTAGAGTCACACCAACCCTCAAGAATAAGTGAGCTATCAAACCACAACAAAATACCTTGACCCGGATGTTTCTTCAAATAACGAACTAGTCGCAACGCTCCAATGCTCCACCCGAGGAGCCTGCATAAATTGTGATAAAATGTGAAGGGAGTACGCCAATTCAGGTCACGTTACCCCCAAATAAATAAGCCGTTCAATCAACCGACGATATTTTTCCGGTTCACTCAACAAATCTCCGGTAGCCAATGCTAGCTTGTGATTATGTTCAAAATGAAAATCACCGTTTAAACCCAAGCAACCCTACTTTATGAATAATATCAAGTGCATATTTTTGTTGGTTCAAAAATAATTTGTCTTTGTTTTGGGCCACTTCCAACCTAAGGAAGTATTTGAGAACCCCTAAATACTTCATCTTGAAACACTTCCCCAAATTGTAATACCCTACTCCCGACCCCTAGGTCCGCTGGAGTCATTCTAGGAGAGGTTGTAAAGCTCTAGCCGCAACTTCAATCAAAATACTATATTCCCAATATATGAAATAAATCCATAGAATAATTCACTAACCCCACAAAAGATTTTGCAGTAATTCAATAAATATTTTCATTACAATATTACAACCCATAAAATTACAATAGCTCTTAAAATAAAACGAGGTATCATCCAAAACATTAATTTCATTTTCCTCGGATCTCGATCAATATCATCTCATATACTCTTCATTCCTCGATCATTAACTTTTATTTATATTTATAGAAAAACAAAACAAAACAAAAAAATGAAGAGCCAAGAAAACGAAGTCGTTAGAAAATGGCCAGGTATGAGCTGTGTGTGAGAGTGTTATATATATATATATATATATATATATATATATATATATATATATATATATAATGTATTTTAATATTAAAATCTATAAAAGAGAATCATTATCTTGAACAACTTTTGGAAAACAAGAGCGGAAGCCTTTTATTAACTGATTGAACAAATGGAAAGATCATTTTTTAATATCGAAGTGCACGAGCGTAAAGAAAACATGTCGTTCATTTACAAGCACCACTTTGGCCGAGCCGATGAGTCAAGCATCGCCCAAACACCGCTTTTATGGATTTCAACTCGACTTCACGAGAACTAGCCATGCTCGACGACTTCAACGATCGCTCGAAAAGATTCAACTTTCACCGTGCAAACCTCCTACACGGCTCCAGCCTAACCCTATCCATGCCCTAGACTCCACACACCAACCGGGCAACCCTTGTTTTCCCAAATTGTAGCATGAATATTCGAGGAAAAGTTTTGTCCCAAGCAGTTACGAGTGACCACTCTAGCCACCGCCGAAAAGACTTTGAGTCAAGAGGCCCCAGACCAAAGGACTCACTGTTATCCTAGAGTAGTAGCTCTAATACCCCTAGCCATCGAGCTTTGACACTTTCATGTTATGAGCGAGCTAACAAGTATTATCCGTCAATTCCAAGTATCGGCCGGCTTTTTTATTTACAAAAAGTGTGCACTTGCTCAATACATTAGTCGCTTTAAATCGCTCAATTATTTATTTTTAATAAATATTATTCAATGACTTCCGAGTTTAAATCAACGCTGATATAAGTAAAATACTTGAAAATAATTAAAAATACACACTTTGACTTTATATCAAAATAAAAACTCGCCTAATATCCGAGCTTAATTAAATACTTGGGCTATCGAATTGAAAGGCGATCCTTGAAAATCTTTCAGAGCGAAGTTTCAGATATTTGTTTATTTATTTGGTAGAAAGGAAAATATTTATCCACACTTTGTACCCACAATTATAAGATGCACCCAATGCTTTCAATCCCAAAACATCCATATATTATAGTGTTATTTGTTTATAAGGACGTGTTTTGGGACTTAATTAGGCACTTCGGACGCACTTAAAAGATCATTAGTTATAAGGACGGATTTCTTTTATGTTTCCTAAATTACCTCTTTTCCCAGTTTTGCCTTCGTCTCCGTTCAATCAAAAAGCCATATTTTACAAAATCTCAGATCTCACAAGCTTATACATAATCAAATCATTCAATCATTCCACCTAAACCACCATGTCTCATGGTAAGATGATGGTGGCATTCTACATGTTTATGTGTGGTCGCAAATGGCCCGTTATGGTTAATTTAGTCAAGCAAATTCGATAATGATACCCCGCGGTCGACTTCTCCGCGTCATGACGGGCGATATTAACCATACAATTGGTGGTGCAAATTGGCTGGTTTTTCAATTCCACTACTAATTGAGTTCTTCTCGATTACACTACTTGGGCTACTAATCGACATTCAACCTTGGTGATTATTTGAGTAAGTTTAATTCAAATTTTTGCTTATATTTTGACCTTTTTTTGGGTATCGATTTTTATGTGCCCCCATTGTAAGATTAGTTAATTTGCTCTATCGCCCATTGTAGAGTTGCTTTATGCTAGAAACTCAAGATATTAAATCACATGTGAGCAAGCATTTCACTTTCCATATGTTCCTAAAGATATGGGTTTAAACACTTTGCGTAATTATCCGTGCACTTAACCTCGCCTCGCTTATTTTTTTTTTTTAGTGACCGCCATGTTTATTGTGCCGTATAATTGATAACCTCGCTTCATGCCGTGGTTGTACCGTATTTTCCGAATCTTGCTTAGATCACCAGTGACATTGCCGAAGTTATCTCGCCTCGCTTATCTTGTCGGTTCTATGCATCATAAATATGTTGTGCTAATAATCATCTTGGTGCTACCATTTTTGCCGGCCCATTTGAGCTTTGAATTCGCCGCATTTTCTTCGCGATAACTTGCAGATTGAAAGCAATAAACTGCAAAGTTGTCGTCTCTATTTTGCATCACTGTGTTCTAAAACATGCATTTACCAATTGTTGTAATCATGTTACTTGACAAGCTTTTGTATACCTTCTCAGTAGTACTTTGTTTGACAAATAAATCAGAGTAAGTCTCAGAATAACTTGCTTGTTATTTGAACTTTATAGATCGCTTATTAGGACCGAACATGGACCCATATGTAATTCGCTTTATAGTATTCATAGTTGTATAATCAAATCGATTTGGTGCAAATTGTAACAAAGAAAAGTTTGTTGTATTTATCTTTGTGTAATTTGTGCTTGAATCAAACTTGTCATTCATATATGATCGATGTCACTGTATAAAATGTTGATGTCACTGCATATCTGATTGCCGATGTCACTGCATAAATTATTGATGTCACGCATATATGATTGCCGATGTCACTACATAAAATGTTGATATCATTGCATATATGATTGCCGATGTCACCGCATAAAATGTTGATATCATCGCATATATGATTGCCAATGTCAATGATAAAATGAATTAAGGTGAAAGATTGTGTTGATCGTAGTTTTATATCAAAAGATATAGCCATTTGAAGTCGATTTTATGAAGAAAAGAAATCGATTTTATGAAATTAAGTCGGAAAAATATCAAATGTCATCACGGTGTTGCTTCATCAAATGTCATCAATCCCGTGATCATCGTGATCCCGATAGTCCAAAGACGATAAGCAAAAATCAAATGTCACTGCATAAATCGTTGCAAATGTTCTTGTCACTGCATCACGGTGATCACTACATCCGGGATGGTCAATGCATCATGGTGGTCACGGCATCGTGGTGGTCAATGCGTCACGGTGGTCACGCCATCGTGGTGGTCAATGCATCAAAGTGGTCAATACATTGCGGTTGTCAGTGCATCACGGTGGTCACTAAATCTGTAGAATTTCTTGTCATACGATGCATAATGGCTTAAAAACCACATTCCTAGTGACCCAACTCTTGGCCGATATCACTGCATAAATTGTTGATGTCATGCATATATGATTGAAGATGTCACTACATAAAATGTTGATGTCACTGCATATTTGATTGCCGATGTCACTGCATAAATTGTTGAGGCCATTCATATATGATTGTTGATGTCACTGCATAAAATATTGATGTCACTGCATAAATTGTTGATGTCACGCATATATGATTGCGGATGTCACTGCATAAAATGTTGATGTCACTGCATATATGATTGCTGATGTCACTGCATAAGGTGAAAGATTTATGTCAATCGTAGTTTTATATAAAAAGATATAGCCATTTAAAGTCGATTTTATGAAGAAAAGAAATCGATTTTATGAAATTAAGTCGGAAAAATATCAAATGTCATCACGGTGTTACTTCATCAAATGTCACTGCATCCCGGTGATCACTGCATCCCGATAGGTCCAGTACGATTAGCAAAATCAAAAGTCACTGCAAAAATCGTTGCAAATGTTCTTGTCACTGCATCGCGGTGATCACTACATCCGGGATGGTCAATACGTCACAGTGGTCACGGCATCGTGGTGGTCAATACGTCACGGTGGTCATGCCATCGTGGTGGTCAATGCATCACTGTGGTCAATACATTGCGGTTGTCGTCGCATCGTGGTGGTCACTAAAGCTTTAGAATTTCTTGTCATACGATGCATAACGGCTTAAAACCACATTCCTGAAGACCGAACTCTGGTCGATATGACTGCATAAATTGTTGATGTCATGCATATATGATTGAAGATGTCCCTACATAAAATGTTGATGTCACTGCATATTTGATTGCCGATGTCACTGCATAAATTGTTGATGTCATTCATATATGATTGTTGATGTCATCGATAAAATATTGATGTCACCGTGATATCCGATTGCCGGCGTCACCGCATAAAGTATTGATGTCACGATATATGATTGTGGATGTCACTGCATAAAATGTTGATGTCACTGCATATACGATTGCCGATGTCACTGTATAAAAATATGAATTAAGGTGAAAGATTTATGTCGATCGTAGTTTTATATCAAAAGATATAGCCATTTAAAGTCGATTTTATGAAGAAAAGAAATCGATTTTATGAAATTAAGTCGGAAAAATATCAAATGTCATAACGGTGTTGCTTCATTAAATGTCACTACATTCCGATGGTCTCTGCATCAGGGGTGGTCACTGCATCGCGGTGTCACTTCATCGCGATGTCTCTGCATATATGATTGCCGATGTCACTACATAAATTGTTGATGTCATTCATATATGATTGTCCGATGTCACTCGTGATAAATTATTGATGTCACACATATATGATTGCAATGTCAATCGCGTGATATATGATTGTCGATGCCATCGCGATATATGATTGCCGGCGTCAATGATCAGCGTGGTCAACGCATCCGGTGATCAATGATCACGATGGCCATCGATCGCACCGGTCAATACATCGGGATGGTCACGCCATCGCTATTGGTCAATGCACCGGGTAGAAAAAATAGCCATCAATGAAAATCTTTTTACCGTCCAAAAAAGCCACTTTCATGGTCCATGAAACAAATAAAATAAAAAAAAATAAAAACAAAACAAAACAGCACAACAACTAACGCTTCAAACAAAATAAAAAATAAAATAAACATTCAGCAGCGTTCCTGACCTGCGTTCCCCTCTTTTTTTTTTTTTTTCTTCATTTGCGTATTTTCGCTATCTACCTAATTTTTGTCCCTTATAACTGTCATTTGCTTTGACTGCCTTTTTTGTGATAATTAAGTCTAATATTTGTCATTTTCAATAATTGTCCCTATATTATATACAACAATGAATATATGTATAATTAATAACCCGATCGAAAAACTTCACAAGAGTCAAAGTGAGTTTGCATTCATCTTCATCCGTGATGATTTTGGAAAAAAGTCGTTGCGTCGGACACGGTGTCTGTGTTGGAATTAATGGACGGTTGATTATTGTGATGAACTTCAGCGGTGAATGGCCAAGCATGGGTTAATAGTTTTGGATCTGGTTGGTGGCGTTCTCGCATTGCTATTCGGTTGTGGAGATGATAATATACGGTGTTTTGGCCACACGCGTGGAGGTTGTGGTGGCAAGATGGTAGCGTTAACAACTGAATTTGGCAAAGAATATGGTGCTTATTTTGAAAGGTAGAAGTTATTTCCTAATCGGATTCTTTAACTTTTAGTGTCACTAAAGATAACCAGAGACAACAAATTGAGAAAAAGTTTCGGAAGGATAAGTATAGGTGACTATGGTGGAAACATTTGATCACAAGACTGATGATAGTGTTGGAAATAAAATCTATGTTTTGATGATGATTCATCTCTTGTTTATTTATTTGTTTAACCCTATTGATGGAGTGCCATAACTAGCTATTACAAAGACAAAGCAAAAGATGTCTGTAACCAAACGATTGTGTTTTGTTAGAAGTCCGATTATTGTATAGGTTAAATCTGACATGTTACTGGCCATACATAGGACCCAATAACTAAAGACTTAATAAAGTAGGTTTACAAACTCGAGGGTTCAAAGTCACCACTTCATTACAAATAAAATTGAAGAAGGTATGTTCACGAAGTGGAACAAACTCGGTTGGATTATCTATAAAGTCAAGATTGAGGGATCAAACTTAGTAATGAAGGCCGATGGACACAACTAAGTTATTGAAAATTGAAAACTGAGGCTCAAACTCGCTTGTGAAGACTAAAGCCGAGACCGTAAGTTAGAATTTAAGTAAGTCCAGTGATGACCCGAACTGACTTTATAGATCTTGTATGAAGAACTAAGATACACAAGGACAATGATATCTTAAGACATGAATTACATAGTACTTAGTTTTGAAGAAGAGTAAAACCGAGTTAATGCTCTACAAGCCGTTGGCTCAAAAGATAAGCCAAAAATGAGACACTTAAAACTCAGCTTAGATAAAGTCATCCAATATCAAAATGAAGAAGAATCATGACGGAGGTTGATCAAAGACTCACCACGTGTCATCCACATAATGATCCAACCATAGATGAAGATAAGAGAAAGTCTATCCCGAGGCATAACCTCCAGATCCAAGTCAGACGACACTGATACTCTCATCCGATCTCTACAGTCGGATGTGGCCTAAGTCACTGCTACCCACGTCCGACCTTCTAATGGTCGGCCTAAGTCCGCCCTCGACCAGTTCCGCGTGCATCAAAATCGTATAAATACGGAAGGAATCCCAAGCCATAACTACTCCGATCCTGGCATTCAAGTCCATAATTATTTCCTAAAATCAAGGGGATCAACTCATCATTATCTATTCCTTAGGGAACACGAAATTAGAGTCCACCAGGGACACGCTACACGAACGCTAGGGCACAAGTCCCTCTTTATATAAACCATCCTTAGGGAATTACGAAGACTTGATTCCAAGACACCTATTGGATATGTAGGCGCACAGAGATACAGCTTAGCGAAGCGCCTAAACCACCATCAAAACACCCCCATCTCTTATCGTTTTTATTGTTCTTGAAGCTTTTGCATATTGTCATTAGGAGAAAAGCCCCGGGTTTATTACCCGACGATATCCAGCATCGTTAGTTGGCACTAGAAGGAGGGTCCCTTTTGACAATTTGTTTAACAATAAATGGTGTTACCACGACACTCATGAGCCTGGTTCCACTCACAACTACCCACGCCGAAACCGCAGGGGAGTGTTAATACTATCTCCGAGAGATCCAACAAACCAGGATCTTTGAAAAAGGAAGGTACATTCGCTAACTCCCAAATACCCTACAAAAGGCAACGCTTTTCCGAGAGGTGACCTACGGTGCTGGGGATCCTCCCCAGTAAGTAACAACAATGGCCTTGCAATAACGGGCCATGTGAAGAAAAAATTTGGTAATAAGAAACCGCATAGACACAGTGGAGCGCAGTGAAGTATGTTGTACTATCCTCATTCAACCTCCAGCCTGAGGATTCTCGAATCGACACCGGCACTAACCTCATTGTTTGGTTTTGTTGGACCCTATACATCCGGAGGGAACGATTATTCTCACCACTAATTTTTGCCGACCACCCAAGTCCCCGGACTCTACCTGTGGAATATGTAGTGGTTAAGGCTCCGTCTGCCTATAACACCATTATAGGCCGACCTGCCCTGATCGGTTTGCGAGCGGTGATCTCGTCCACTCGTGGCAGTTGGAATTTTCCTACAATTGAAGGCTCTGTTGAGATCAGGAGTGACGTAGAGGTGGCCAGGAATTGCTACGCATCCACCATAAACGACAGGGCGGCATCCACAAAGATCTTCATAGAGGAGCTGCTCTCAGAAGATGAAGAAACATGGTCTTCAGATGATAAGACGGAGGAAGTATGCTTATGGGAAGGTCAAGCGGATTTGAGAGTCAATATTGGTTTTTGGATCCCTAGCCAACATAAGCAACAACTCATAAACCTACTAAAGGAATTCAAGGATGTAATCTCCTGGAAAACACAAAATATGCTCGGCCTGTCTCCGGCATTGTCTTTTCATAAGTTTAATGTTGATTCAGCCGGCCTATCCGGGAAAAGAAGAGACAAGCTGCCAAGGAACGACGAGGCCATTGAGAAGGAGGTAGTCAAATTGTTCCAACCCGACATCATCCGAGAGGTGGGGTACCTTGACTGGTTAGCAAACCTAGTTTTGGTCAGAAAACCTGATGGCAGCTCGAGGATGTGCGTGGACTTCACCGACCTCAACAAAGCATGTCCTAAAGATTGTTACCTGCTACCCAAGATAGACTGTATGGTAGATTCAACCATATTTTGAGGTTACGCTTTCTTGGATGCTTAGAAGGGATACCATCAAATATCGTTGGACCCTCAAGATGCAGAAAAAACCTCGTTTATTACGGAGTTCGGCACATATTGCTAAAAAAACTATGGGAAATTAGGGATAAGGACACAATCTGAATATTTTTAAGCAATGGTGACAAACATATTTTTATAGGGAAGGACAATCGCGATAATTTTATAGCGAGAAGGACAAACAGTGAATCCCAAATCGCTGAATCTCCTGGTGAATCCTAAAATCGCTGAATTTCGACAAGTGAATCCCGAAAATCAGTGACTTCCGACAATGAAGTTTGAAAATTAGTGAATTTCAACAGTGAATTTCGGCAGTGAATTTAAACAGTGAAGTTTGGCAGTGAATTTAAACAGTAAATTTCGGACGCAAGTGAATTTCGACAGTGGATAAATAGTTTTGTCCTTTATGCAAAAGTTTCAAAAGACTGTCCTTCTACTCCATTGATGAATAATTTCTGTCCTTCTCCCACATTCCCCTAAAAAACTATGCCCTTTGGATTAAAAAATGTTGGTGCAACATACCAAAGAGCGGTCAACATAATATTTAAAGATCAAATTGGCAGGTGCATGGAAGTATACGTGAATGACCTTTAATCAAGATCAGGTCCTTAGACCAAGATTTCATCGACGTAAGAGATGTCTTGAGGTGCTCGAAAGATGCAAATAAAACTCAACACCAAGAAGTGTAATGCTTCCGGGTCGACCGGTAAGTTTTGGAGTACATGATATCCGAGGAAGGAATTAGAGCTAATCTGATAAGGTTGAAGCGCTAAAACCATGCCTCCACCCCAAGAGTATCAAAAAAGTCCAATGATTGACAAAGAGAATAGCCGCCTCAGCATTCTTGTCCAGTGTCGGCACAACGAGTGTTAGGAACATTTTATGTGTTTTGATGATGGTTATAGTAGTCAAGTATAACAAGCCCGAAATAAGCTAGAAATCTCAGATAAGTCTTTACTTTGAGTCCGACATGTTGTATAAATTTAGTCCGACAAGTATTGTACTAGTTGGTAGGATGGTCAAGTGAAACGAAAATTCGCTAAGTGAAGACAACCAAGTACCAAGAGAGAGAAGAATGAAGACTTATAGACCGACTTATAACCAGTGGAAGTCTCAGGATGACCTTGGATAAGTCTAAGTTATAATACAAGTGATGAAATTCATTGTCTAAATATGGTGTACATTTATTTCACATAAATCAAGGATCAAAGAAGTACAAGTACTTTTAGAAAATCAAAGAAAGAAAGAAAGCGTGAACCGGTGAAGTAAACACTCATCAAGCTAAGTAAGAAATAATCGTGAACAACAATTAAGTAAGGAGTAGCTCTTAACCGGTCAAGCAACGCTCAAGTAAAGGAATAGCAGTACGCTTTACTCGCTATACTTATTCAAGACGCTCTAATAATTAGAAGATCAAGCATTAGATGCAGAATCAATCAAGGACGGATTTGATGATAGACGTTTGAAGAAAATCCGGATCACTAAAATCAAGGAGAATTAAATTAGGAGAAATCAAGAATTAAATCAAGGATTATTCTCCACATTAAATAGCCAACGGACGGATTTTTAAATCAAGGATTATCAAGGCTATAAATAGAAGGCATTGATGAGATGCATAAAACAATGATTTGAACATATAAGAACAAGCGTAAACTCACAAAATCTCGAGCCTTCTATCTGAATCTAAAAGCACAAGTGATCAACTCAAAACTCAGAGCTACAATTCCACATCAAACACTGAGATTGATCAACAAATTTGTGAATCCATATTCACACCAGTTTGCAGCAATTGAAACAGAAAAATCTGAGACGGAGTTGTGACCCTTTGTGATAGCTATCGAAGGATTAGTTCTAAAGGAGCTGTGTTGAAGACGGAGTCACTGAGGCTTTTGTAGCCAGGAAGTGATAGTCTTGGAGATTGTGAAGCTTGTGTAGCCAAGGACAATCTTACTATTGTATTGGTGAAAAAGAATAGTGAATTCCTCCAATCATCACATGAGAAGAGTGGATTAAGAGATTACACCACCTTGTACCACTATAAACTTTTGTGTTTATTTACTTACTGCACTTTATTTACAACCTCTACTTACTGCATTTTATTAATATTCTCGTGTGCATAATCTACTTTGAAACAACTTTTAAGAAGGACTCTATCCTTATTCAAAAGCTTTAATTATAAGAAAAGTTTTTTGAAACTCCAATTATAGTCATTCACCCCTCTAACTATACTTTTACTATTCTCTAGGACCAACAATTGGTAGTAAAGCAATGTTCTGCTCGTATCATCGCTATTTGTTCTTTTGTATTGACTAGAGGAATTTTGATGAGTCCCTGATTTGACTTTTGTATCTCACAACATAGCGATCAATTCAATATGTTTTGTTCTTTTATGAAAGAGCGAGGATTGTGAGCAATGTGCACTGCACTGGAATTATCACAAAATAACACAACAGGCTAAGCTAGTTTGGAACTGCAGAAATCACGTAGTGAATAGATTAGCCACTGGATTTCACAAAGCGCATTTGCCATTTCCACTGTATCGACCTCGATGAGTTTTACAGCAATTGTTGTTTGCTTTTTGCCTTCTAAGAGATTGGTGCATCTCCTGGAACATTATGTAACTGATACCGATCTTCTTGTTTTGGGACAACCAGCCCAATCACTATCTCAGAAACCCTTAAGTATAAGATTATTATCTACCGAAAGAAGATTCACTTGGCCAGGATTGGTCTTCAAGTACCTGCCATCTATGAGCCTGTCTTCATGTGATTTTTAGTAGTGTCCGTAAATTGACTTAGTTGTTGTCTTGCCAAAGCAATATCTCTGTGCGTAAAAGTGAGGTAAATTAATTTACCCACTAGGGGATCTATATGCAGTGTCACCCTATAAAAGTTGTGAATCACCATGTTTGTAAAGTCTACTTAGACTCCATAGATGTCCTAGTAGATTTGGCTCTCAAAAATTCATAATATTCTCAGGAAGTTAAGTGTGTATTTTCTTTGTGAAATGGATGTTGGTTCCTTGAAAAGGCTTTGGTTAAGTTTAGAGGGGGAATAAACTTAACACTTAACACTTTTTGGAGTTAAAAAAGCTTCAACAAGTTCAGTGAGCTCTGACGCCTTAGCTCGATCAAATCTTGGCCTTTCGATGATCTGCCTCAGTAGTCTTTTGACTGTTGATTTTACTGAATTTATTGCAGCGGAATATATTCAAATTAAGCCTTATTACTTGTTGTTAAAGTATGATACCAAGTATTAGATACTCAGTAGTGTAAGTGTGTGATTCAGTTGCTAGTTTCAGTAGGTTGATGTGCTTAATATACTAAGTGCAGAAGGTAAATGCAGAAAGTAAGTAGGCAAATTTTATAGTGGTTCTAGGTGGTGTAATCCTGTCAGTCCACTCTTCTCCTGTGATGTTGGAGGTAATTCACTAGAGATCTTTGAGGTTGCAGTTACAAAAATCCCTAAGCTGTCTGTCCTTCACCAATAACTATGGCTTCACAAACTAAATATTTGAAACATGTAGAATTGCTGCTCCAAAGTATTCCACTGGTCCATGAAGGGTAGGAATGCCTCTTCACCGGCTCCACTACAAACAACAGTTCTTGACACCTAAGTGCTTCTTTGTCTTCAAAGGTTTCTTGTAAAAGAAAGTTTGAATCAAGTAAGTGATTCAGCTTTCAGCAGCTTGATCAGGATGAAATGATCAGCAGCTTGTTGTCTTCAAGTGTGTAAACTTGATGTAACTTGATAGCAGGTTACACTTGAAGAATATACTAGATCATTAGCCTTAAGTTCAGTGATACCAGCAGGGTGAATTTCTTGATAATAAACTTGATAGCTTAAGATTGTATGTTGTATTTCATCTATTGTTCATCACTTGTATCTGAATCAGGGAGTTCTCTATTTATAGGTGAGAATCCTGTGACTTATGATTGAATTTCAA